>JAOVVA010037042.1:3762-15202 GCA_028565275.1 Leiocassis micropogon
TACCTTATGAGGTGGTTGGATAGTTACATAATTAGGTGGTTGGTTAGTTACCTGATGAGGTGGTTGGTTAGTTACCTGATGAGGTGGTTTGTTAGTTACCTAATAAGGTAGTTAGTTAGTTACCTAATGAGGTGCTTAGTTAGTTACTGATGAGGTGATTGGATAGTTAGTTAATCATGTGGTTGGATAGTTACATAATTTGGTGGTTGGTTAGTTACCTGATGAGGTGGTTGGTTAGTTACCTGATGAGGTGGTTTGTTAGTTACCTAATAAGGTAGTTAGTTAGTTACCTAATGAGGTGCTTAGTTAGTTACTGATGAGGTGATTGGATAGTTAGTTAATCATGTGGTTGGATAGTTACATAATTTGGTGGTTGGTTAGTCACCTGATGAGTAGGTTGGTTAGGTAATCATGTGGTTAGTTGGTTAGTAGAATAAAAATAAAGCAAACCACAAATAAATTGATAAAGTCACATTTCCTTTAATTCTTGATCATTTATATGATAATAACTTTGGTAATTCTGTTATCAAATTTATTTATAAAGAATTTTTTTTATTTCCACAGAGGGCCAATAATTCTGAATATAATTCAATAATTGTTTTTTAAAGGTGACATGAGCTTATAACGGTATTGATGCTGATTAAAATTATATATTTTTATGTTTTTGTGCTCTAGCTCTGTCTGTATGTTACCCGTCACCCAGAACTGATAGCTAGTGTGTGTAGAGGTTAGTTTGCTTGTCTTGAAACATCCATGCTCGCTCTTATTTCATCACACTACACTGTTAAGTGTGTGTGCGTGTGTACCAATCTCCACCTGCCCATGTGATGCCTCCCACACAGAAGCGGAGTGTGTGATGGGAGACACGGAGGCATCGCTCTGTGATTCAGTGTAACGAAGAGTAAAGCAGCGACGCGTTTGTTCTGGTTCTGTGTCGAGCGATGGGCCGCGTTGTCTGACCCGACACCATGTTCTCTCTGTGTGTTTGTACAAGAGATCGATCTCACACATTCCTCACATACTGACACTCTGCATCACTCTGTGTGTGTGTGTGTGTGTGTGTGTGTGTGTGTGTGTGTGTGTGTGTAGGTCAACACACCGAACCCTTCACCCGGACCGAGACTGATTTGCTAACGCCTGGTTTAATTCCGTATAAAGATAATCAGAGATGATGCGATGAAGCTGTTCAAGCTCAAGCTGTGGATTTGTATTTGTCGCCGCCTCCATCATCTGCTCTCTGGTGTGTTATAAATAACCGAGCCTGCATTTCCAAAATCTCTCACACGGATGTACGATGGGATCGGAATATCCAACACAAATCACACAGAACTCATTCACACGTCTGAGCTGGGAAGAGGGATTTGGATGCCTCACACCACAGATTCAACCAACTAACCTTTCTCTGTTAATAGTCATGTGACTGGTTGGCTGGTCAGTCACCTAATGACGTGGTTGGTTAGTTTTTCAGTCATATGGGTGGTTAGTTACTTGATGATGTCGTTAGTTAGTTACTCAGTTGTAAAATTGTTTAGTTTTGGATGTGGTAGGTTAGTTATTTAATGATGTGGTTGGTTACTTAGTCAGTTATAATGTTTAGTTGCCTAATGGTGTGGGTGGTTAGATAGTCATGTGGTTGGTTAGTTACTTAATGATGTGGTTTGTTTATTATGGTGTGGTTGGCTAGTTACCTAATGATGTGGTTGGTTAGTTATTCATGTGGTTGGTTAGTTACCTAATGATGTCGTTTGTTAGTTACTCAGTTGTAAAGTTGTTTAGTTTTGAATGTTGTAGGTTAGTTATTTAATGGTGTGGTTGGTTACTTAGTCAGTTATAATGTTGTTTAGTTGCCTAATTGTATGGTTGGTTAGTTAGTCAGTCATGTGGTTAGTTAGTTACCTAATGATGTGGTTTGTTTGTTAATTACCTAATGGTGTGGTTGGTTAGTTAATCAGTCATGTGGTTGGTTAGTTACATAATGATGTGTTATGTTTGTTAATTACCTAATGGTGTGGTTGGTTAGTTACTTAAGAATGTAGTTGGTTAGTTATTCATGTGGTTGGTTAGTTAGTTGCTCAGTCGTACGGTTGTTTAGTTACCCAATGGTGTGGTTGGTTAGTTATTCATGTTGTTGGTTTGTTAGTTAGTCAGTCATGTGGTTGGTTGGTTGGTTGGTTAGTCACTCATGTGGTTCAGATTCAACCAAATAACGCGTCTCTGTTATGTAACCTGAAATAAAACTCATTAAAGTCTGGAAAATCGAGCTTTATGTGCCCTGTCCAAATGGGATGATGTCATACGCTGGACTCAGGGTTTGATCAGACCTTCCTAATTTTCCGTGTGGGAATTCCAAGTCGACACGGTCTGGCTTCCATCCTCCGTCCAAGCAAATGGACACGAGCTTCCACGCTGTGACTTGAGCACATGTTAGAGATCTGTACATCCTTAAATAGTGTAAGAACACACAGGCTTTATCACGTGGCACATTTATTTATACACTTTCAGTATTAATGGTATATTCTAAAAAAAAGGGGTTGATGCAGGAAACGTTACTTGTGTCGTCAGATATGTTTGAGTGTACCACGTTAAGAGACGGAGGGTTGCCAGGTTTGTGCAGCTTTGATTTTAAAGGAATTATGTGTAAAACCTGATGGTGAAGAATCCTCTTTTGTATTTTTATATGAAGCTCTACGGGTGAAGGACCACGGCTCTCCACACGTCAGTGGGTGTGACATCCTGTTACGAAAGTCCATTTACAATCCATTTCTTAAACCTGTTGGTGTGTGTGTGTTTTCTTTCTCTTTAAATTCTGCCCTTGTGCCAATCAGATTCATGAAACACATACACACCCAGGTTTATAGTTATAGTATAGGGCCTGGGTCATGTGACCACACACACCCTCAGTTACTTTCCATATTTAAACACATCCAGGAGCCTCTTACACACACACACACACACACACACACACAGACTGAACATGCTTCACTCACACACACACACATTCACAGATTGAACACACGCTCTCTCTCTCTCTCACACACACACACACTTAGAATGAACACACACACACTTAGAATGAACACACACTCAACACACACACACACACAGAATGAACACACACACACTTAGAATGAACACACACTCAACACACACACACAGAATGAACACTCACTCACACACACACACACACACACACACAGAATGAACACACACTCAACACACACTCACTCACAGAATGAACACACACTCAACACACACACACTCACAGAAAGAACACACACTCAATACACACACTCACAGAATGAACACTCACTCACACACACTCACAGAATGAACACTCACTCACACACACTCACAGACCCCTCGGTGTAGGTCACGTGACCATCATCAGGATGTATCTCCCCTACTAGGTGTGTTACTGGTTGGTTAAAGGGCGCTGCGGGGTTGCCATGGAGACGCCCCCCCCCGTCCCCCCTCCCCTCTGTGATTACTAAAGGTTAATGAGACACATGGACAGACTTACTTGTCGGCGTTGGCCTCCTGGGCCGCTCCATCGCTCCTGACCGCTCCCTCGGTGTGTGTGCAGAGTGTGCGGCCCCACCCCGGGGTGTGTGAGACAGGACCCGGGGGTATCATCAGTGCACATCTCACCCGGACATCGGGGCTGAGGAAGCCCTGCGCGTGCGTCTGCGCGTGCTGTCTCGCGGTACTGACTAACGGACGCTTAAGGCTCACGTGAAACAGCTCCTTCAGCAGCACAGGTGGGCCCTTGAAGTGTAACATCTCAATCTAATCGCGCTAAACGAGAGTGAAATCCTCCTTATAAAACCTTATTAAATCATCTAAACGTGCCGACCGTACCCTGCGCGAGCGCTCCTTCTCGAACCCTCTGTAAACCCGCCAGCTGCGACCGACAAAATGTCCCTGGCCCCGCCCCCCGCCCCCCCCATACCCGTCTGCGTTTCTATTGGTGGCGGGACCGCCACGACGCTCTCTGAGTGGTCACTCCACACGTCGGTCATGGGTTCGTTTTCCTGCATCACGCCCTTGCCAGAAAGTGAGTCACAGTTGAGGCGCATGTGCACGTTTTAGACTCGAAACGGATTAAAGAGTGATTATAAAGATGTGATCAGCATTATGTTCATATAGAAATCTACACATTACGGAGACAATGTTAAAAAATAATGTATATGTGGTCGAATACGTTAATGACTTATATACATTTAACGGACGATAATCAAAAATGAAAGTGTAGACACCACGTGTCCTCATACGTACAGTATATATACAGTGTGTGTGTGTGTGTGTGTGTGTGTACAGAGGCGGACAAAAAAATTATACACACTTCAGGAAAATAAGAAATGTCTACCGTATATTATATAAATAAAATGTTAAGAGTATTATCATATCTATATCAATATATAACATACAGCAATACATTTATTCAAGTTTATTTTTTACCTGCAGTGTAAATAGATATATAAATTACTATTATTGCACATTTATGTATATATAGATATACATATGATATATGATCAGCCATCCGTAACCTTATGTCCACCTAATATTGAGTAGGTCCAACCCCTTTGCCACCAAAACAGTGATGCACTGTGTGTTTTATCAGCTTTCTATCACAACCAGCATCAACCTTTTCCTCAATTTGAGCTACAGTATCTTTTCTATTGGATCAGACCACACGGGCCAGCTTTGAATCAGATTTGGTATGTCCTGAAAGCAGGTGTGTTGAAAGCAGAAAAATGGACAAGCGTTAGGGATAGAGTGACTTTAACAAGGGACAAATTGTGATGGCTAGAGGACTGTGATATGGCAACTAATATAAAAAAATATAAATTTATTTATAATAATAAACTATCATTACAATTAAAATAAAATGAAAATAATAATATATATATATATATAATATATAATAAGAATTGTAACCATTTATATTACTCTCAGCAGAAGTAGTGTTAGCTATCACATATGCCATAGTGATTAATTTGTAATTTCTATTATAATAAATTCATAATAATAGCAATATTATTATTATTATTATTATTATTATTTTATACTATTCTGCAAAGTGAAAGGCATCTATATTATAGATATTAATAATCTTAACATTGTAAGCCATGCTGATCGAAACTGAAAGTGCAGAAATCCCACCTCTACATAGACGTGCAGATATGCACTCATACTTTAATGATACAATCTAAATTCAAATGAAAAATGTTATTTGTCATATAAACAACGATACAAAGTATGATACGCAGTGAAATGCTTATATGGCACAAGAAAAAAAGAAAGTAAGAAGGCATACATGTTAATAGGAAAGAATAAAAAATATAAAATCTACTATCATTCTTACAATAAAACAAAATACTAAAGTCTTGACTAACACAGAAAGTAGAAATATGTAAAGTATGTAAAAAAAAATGAAGGACTGTAAAAAAGTAAGAACTGTATAAATAAATTATATTAAGTATGGAATGTGCAGGCAGCAGCAGTGTCACGGAGTGTGAAATAGAATGATGAGGCGCAGTGATATTGTACATCTTTTAAAGTGCAAAAGTAATCCTTTTGTATGTAAACATAAACCAGAATTTGTAAACATTAGCCATAATGCGCAACCAAAACCCAGAATGTGCAAACATATAGGTTTGCAGATGTGCAGTGGTTGGTTTGGTGCGTTCCAACACATGTGTGAAGTGTGAGATGTACAGTATGTACAGACTTTCTTTTATCACTTCTGTTATTCTTCTTCCAGAAGTCGACCGGGATGTTACTGTTTTACCCCGAGCTATAAAAACAAGCTTTCTAGCTGTTTGTCTCTGTGACAATTTATCTAATTTCTGTCTTATTTCACAGGATTGACTGGACCAACGAGCCGTGTCCTCTTCCTGACTCTTTCAAGGAGGTTACAAGGTCATGACTAGCGTCTGGACTCCACCTGGTTCAACTGGGTTTATTCATGATATCAGTCGGTGCTGCATGTATCAAATGAGAGATGTAGGGATCTTGGAGTTTATTTTATCGTCCTGGTTTTGTTCCGTGATGTTGATCGATAAGGTGTTGAGCTCATTAGTGTTTTTTTTTTTTTGTCCTGAATGTTGTCCCAAGGTGAAAATTCAACTCAAACCCCAATACATCACTTATTACCGAGTTTAAAGCATGCTAATGTAGTCAAAACTGATAAACCAGGATGTGTAAGTCAAGCGGAAGGCAGTCGATTACACAATCACAGCCTTATTCTTGGGGTTATAGTTCATTTGAGAAAAGATATCACAGAGGATTATACTGGTGGAGGAGAAACACGAGTAATAATCTTCAACAATGTGCATTAATGACGTCATCCGATAAGGCTTTAAATAATAATAATAATAATAATAATAACTAGAAAATCACAATAAATAAATACACATTCCTATTATTACCCCTACTTATTATTATTATTATTATTATTATTAATAATAATAATAATAATAATAATAACAGCAACAACAATAATAATAATCTATTTCTGTTAAACAAACAACTTGTGCCATTTATACAGAAATAAATTAATTTAACCCAAAGTGTTTAAGAATTTTGTCTGTATTTTTTTTTTAATAATTATTATTTAGACATTATTATCAGTTTATTAATGATTAAAAATCAGTGAGTTGTCCTCCATAATAATGTCTCTTAGCAGCTTCTGCCACGTGTCCATCTGTCCACCTGAGAGGTTTTTTTACTCATCAGTCCCTCCTCGAGGTCGTACTCACTCCAGAACCTTCTAGAACCTCAGACTGTTGGAGGATCTGCTGTGGAGTTTTACCGCCCCCTGGTGTCAAACCGGGGTACTACTGTGTATGCATGCAGAAACAGCACGCTACACCTAGAGCTTTACATGGAGCTACACTGACACCTGGTGGACAAGAGTGGTACTGCATGAAAGTCTACTAGTAAGAAGATAAGATATACTGTACATTAATTTGTCCCACAGTGGGGTAATGTCTGTGTTACAGCAGCAAAGAAAAATGTGCAAATATAAAGTAGAGACATAGTACAACTATATACAAAAGTGTGTACAAATACAAGTACAAATAAACGAAACAAACAATGGCGTAGTTAAACTTTCAAACAAATTGCACTAGGTGATATTGCATAATTTAAAATGGTGATATTGCACAGTTGCTATTGTACAAAAATCTAAGTTATTGTTATTGCACAGTTAAAAAAAAAAAAACAGTAGTAAAATTGAGCATTATGGTGACTGGTTCACTGAGAGCAGCTCTGATTGTAATAATAGCAGCAGAGAAATAGTTTTAAGGTTATTATATGATGCTATTACAATGTCATATACACAATCTCTCTCTGTATATGTGCCCAAGCACCTATACCATCATGTGTGTGTGTGTGTGTCACACAGTGTGTGTGTGTGTGTGTGTGTGTGTATACGTGCAAGTGTGTATGAGCTATGCAGCCATGCTCAGGGCCCAGACTCCCAGCAGGTTCCAACCTGTGTGCTGATGTGCATGATATGTTTTTTTTTTTTGTTTTTTTTTTAAAGTTTTCAATCATCCAGGCCCTTTTGTGAGTCTTAACATGCTCAAAAACTCATGAAAATGTGCACACAGTTTGGAATATATACACTGTATATACTGTACCTGGTCCTGGGCCCAAGAACTGTGACATCAGCACAATGACAACTTGACTATAATGTCATCTTCATTGCTCTGATAATGCTGTTTTAAAGTAGTGCTGATGTCATAAATGTGCAAAGGGCCCTCTTGTTCTTGTAGGAATTATTATTACTAGGGCCCAAGCACTATGACATCATCAGCCCTACGTTGTCATAGTGTGTGAAGGGCCCTCTTGCTTTCCTAAGGATTTTTTTGTCCACCATTTTGGGTCTTAACATGCTCAAAAACTCATGAAAATTGCCAGACAGGTTGGAATCTGCTGCCATTAGGACACCTGAGAGTCTGGGCCCCGGGCGAGATTTTGCTGCATAGCTCATATACACTTGCACGTAAACATGCAAAACCCGGGAAAGAATTAGAGCTGATTAAGCTGAACAACTTTCACACTGCATGTCCTGGGCTCAACTCAACAGTTCTATTTTGTGTTGTTTTCCAAAACGCCCCCGAAGGAGTTTGATCTACTCCTCTTCCCACGATCGCCACCAGACCGGGCCGATATGATCTAAAGACATTGAGGATGCAAAATTGTAGAGGGATTTTTACCTTAAACTTGTATCAAAAAGTGGTCAATAATGTTCTGTGCGACATCAGGGCGCAGGGTGCTGGGGCCCGCTCATCGTTCCTTGGACCTATATATATTTCTTATTTTATTAAGTTATTTTTAAAATCATCCGGACCCTTTTGGGGGTCTTAACATGCTCAGATATACAGTGTTCTCTGTCTGTGTCGCCTCGTCTCTACGGCCAGACGCTGCTCACTGAGTCTGTACTTCGTCAGAGTGTTTCTCAGCTTGGGGTCCGTCACCGTACCTCACCGCAATGTGTGTTAAGGGCCAGATATCACCGCTTCTTACTCTGCAGTTTAGTTTGGGTGTTCCCATGGATCAAATTGTTACTGATTAATTTGAATGAGGAGAATGGTCTGTGTGTGTGTGTGTGTGTGTGTGTGTGTGTGTGTGTGGCTTAAGGTGAATTGTATAACTTTGGGGGTCTATTAACATTGAGCTACACTGACACCTAACAGACTGCAGGAAAGTTCACATTTACTCAACATTAATAGATCCATCCATCCATCTAGGAACCTCTGTAGCTTAGTTAGGTGATTACCATTGCATTTATTACCTTTTTCCCGGTCAACATACACACACTCATTCACACATTATAGGACCGAGAGGTGCACTCAAATCGAACCTGGGACCTGAAGGTGCACGGCGACAGCGCTAACCACTGATTGATTGATTGATAGATAGATAGATAGATAGATAGATAGATAGATAGAGTGCATACTTTATTAATAACAAAGTGAAATTGTATCGTTACAGCAGGCAGTTCACAGATTATACAACAAGCGAGAATTGCAGTGAGGAAAATGTAAGGTAAAAAAAAAGATATAGTGTTTAATAATTTAAGGTGCATTAATGAGGTGTGCATGAAGATTGTATATACAGGTAAGAACAAAATTATATTAATAAAAGTCAGAATTAACTGAATGAAGGATATGACCATAGTGCAATGAATGACAGAACGTATATGAGCCTATTTATAGAGATGTCCGAGAAACCTGTAATCATGTACAGTAGTGCTGCAAATAAACAAATGACAGAAATAAACACATTTTAAGGTTATTATATGACAGTTCCGCAATGTAATACACACACACTCAGACCATAATACAGAAATAGTACATTAAACAGTGTTGGATTAAGGAACAACTGGTTGAACACTGATCGCTAAACTCCCCGTTTTTTAATGTTTAATTTCACTAACTCATACTCAATACTAACTCATCTAATACATTCATCTAAAAACTCAATACAATAATTGTAGTGTGATTTAATTTAAAGTTAGAAGTGCTTGGATCAAAGTAATGTAGTGGACAGTCAGTGTTGACAGCGAAGGATTAGACCTCTAATGTTAAACTTAAATAATTCTTTTGATTGTGTGAAGCTGCTTTGCGACAATGACAATTGTTTAAAGCGCTATACAAATAAAATTGAATTGAATTGAATTAAACACTCAGCAGGTGGCGTTAGAGCCCACCCCTTTCCCCAATCAAGTGCTAAAAAGCTCCGCCCCAAAACCTGCCCTGCTTAAATTAGAGGTAGCATGCTAACTAGTGGACTGTCATGAGATCAGTTTTAAGTGCACTCATCACTCATCCGCTTGAAGTCGTATTATTTTATAAATGTGTTTCCAAAAGACACAGACTTTTTTTTTTAAAAAGCAACCGCTAGTTCTTTGCCTCCTGCTTTATCCAGGTGGTGCGTTCAAGTTAAACCGGGACTTCTGCGCAGTATAATAGAACACTGAGAGTTGTGAGAGTTGAAAACTCCCTTTATTTCTCTGTATAATCTCCTGCTACACTAACGCACTTATCCCAGTGTTTCACTAGAGCTTGGACACCATCACGATAGAAAGATTTCTCAGTACACCGAGCCATGATGGGACTGTCTGTCTGATTCACATCTGAAGCTCCACACTGGCCTCCCAGGAACTCCTTTAATGACCCATGTATATACCATTCTAAAGTTTGCACATGAGTTTGCATTTAGTTTCTAGAATTTAGAACAATAGTGGATTTTTTTTTAACCATGAAATACCACATATACCATCAGGAAAGTAAGTAACAACAACAACAATCCATGTTTTCCCCAAAATGCCTGTAGTTTCAGGTAGAGACAAAGTGATTATCGTTGAGATACAGTACCAGTTAATAATTTGGACACACCTTCTAATTCAGTGATATTTGTTTAGGGATTTATTTTTGGATTTTTTTCAAAACTATGAAATAACACATATGGTATTAGATAATTATTGTCAAGTGCGTTTGTAAAACCCATCAAGAATGAAATCCATGATGAAACTCTCTCTCATGAAGACCTTCCCAGGAAAGCAAGACCAAAACTGACCTCTGCTGCAGAAGAGTATATAGATATATAGAATTATATATAATATATACACAAAGGCGCCAGAACCCTCAGCAGACTTCAGGCCTCGGCGCACAGAGACGGCCGACCCAGACTACAAGAAAGGTCCATGGAGGGCCCACAGCTCCCAAAGGATCCACAGGATTAGTAATAGGAGTAGTGACAGTGATAGCAGAAGCAGTTATAGTTTTAGTAGAAGCAGTACCAGTAATAAGAGCAGTAATATTGGTAGAAGGAGTAATACACAGAAGCGGTAAGAGTAGAAGTTGTAATAGTAAAACCAATAGTAATAGTATAAATAATAATCCAACTATCTAGGAACCTCTGTATTCCAACTAGGGAGCGTAAAGATCAATCATGATCACTTTTGGATTTATTCTAATTTTTTACGACCTTGGTAGGACCAGCATTCACACTCCGGGTAATTTGGGAACGCCAATCAGCCTAATCTGCATGTCTTTGAACTGTGGGAGGAAACCGGAGAACCCAGAGGAAACCAACCGAGCACAGGGAGAACATGCAAACTCCATGCACACAGACCCCGAGGCGGGACTCGAACCCGGACCCTGGAGAAGCAAGGCGATAGCGCTAGCCACTACACCACCATGTAATAGTATTAGTAATAATAATAATCATAGCAGTGATATTACTAACAGTAACAGTAATCCTTATAGTCACAGTAACATTAAGTTTATTAGAATTGAGGAATCTTTTTAATTGATTTGTTTTTTTTTGTGTTGTTTTATTATTTTTTGTGTTTTTTCCAATTTTCTCCCCAATATTAGTCGTAGCCAATTCCTCCCCGTCACTAGGGGGCTCCCACATTAAGGCT
>JAOVVA010037113.1:0-15198 GCA_028565275.1 Leiocassis micropogon
GACATCTATACCATGGGATATAATTAAATCTAGCGTATGATTACAGCGGTGAGTTGCTCCATTTATATTTTGTTTAAGCCCAAAGGAATTTAGTAAGTCAATAAATGCGAGGGCTAAAGCGTCGTTAGCATCATCTACATGAATGTTAAAGTCTCCTACTATAAGACCGTCTGCCAAATGTCTAAATGTAAATGATCCAGAAAAGACGCATCTGTCAGTGGGAACTCTACATACATAAAGTCATTTACAATCATCTGCATTTCCAGAAGGTGAACTGGCAGAGAAGATTGCTAATCTGCAGTAAGTTATAATAAAACGTTCTACCTTGGTGGTATCCAAGCACTAGTGAAACACAGCAGGTGATTAAATAGAAAAATAAAGCTATTTTTTGCTCTCAAAACTCTCATAAACGTCCCAGTTCAACTGGAACGCCTCTTGTGGAATCCACTGTTGCTTTCCGCAAGCCAACTATCTCTTCCACGGTAAGCAGGAATAAGTGCTGGCCTTTTTAGGGACATGAGCTATCCAACTTCTTCTATTACATCAAAAAGCAGCTCAGTGACCCAGGTATGGCAGTGGCTCTCCCAGGTGCTTTCCTGGTGAGCAGTCAGAGGAATAGGTATACTTTGTCAGACTTTATATTTGAGCACACTTGTGGGAAACGTGGTAATGTCGCTGTATCATTATACTTGTTAAGTGAAGTGAGCACAGTCACGATGGTCTCGGGATCCATCACTTTGCTGGAGGCAAGGGTTCCTAGTGTTGTGTGCATGTCCATTGAAGCAAAAATGTTCTGTGCTTACTGGGAGGAAACCATGGCGTGTATAAACACCCCAGTAATAAAGCTGTTCGGCATTCAGGTTCAAAAGGTGAAAAATGATTGATTCCAATGAAGTTGCTGCATGTGTTCAAGCTAAGAATGTCTGAATAATGATAATGGCTTGTGATGGGTGTCAGGAATAACTTGCTACAGGTTAAAGAGGTTTTGGATAAAAGCATCTGCTGAATGAATGAATAAATAAATATACATGGAATGTGTTCACAGGTTTCAGGCATCCATTAGCTGTTGTGCTGCATAATTACAACATGCAGTGCTGGGCTCAGTTCTCCCACTGCAGCTCAGCAGAATCATCACAGCAGAACCATCCTCGGCTCCGTTCGGTCTCCAGCGAACTGTTCTGCATCATCGTTCTCAGGCAGACGCTGCAGCAAGGAGATGGAGTGCACTAATACTTGGATAGTTTTCACACCAGCTGAGCATAAAAGGGCCTAAGGTGGCATCTTAAGGGGCACAGCATTATCATAATGTGATCTTTCAGTCTGGTAGGCTATTGCACACGACTGTTAAATGCCATGGAAATGACACAGAAAAGTACAGCTACTGCTATATTCAGCTTGATATATAACCTTGGAATGCCGTTAGGTCAAGTGTGTATAATGGAAATGCAAAAAAACAATTTTTACAACAAAAAAAAATTAGCAAACAAAACAAAACTATTTTGTTAAATCACATTTCTATTATAATTAATTTTTCTGTGACCCTCTAAGCCATTTTACCTGATTTGAAAAATCTGTAAGTGCTATAACATAACCTATTTTGTTAATGCATAAGCAAAATCTTTATTTTCTTCAATATGTTCTATATGCAAACTTTTATACTTAATATATGAGGACTATTGATGTGCGCAGACTGTTTGAGGGGCTGTTGGTCTAAAACTGAAAAACCGTATTGTGTAAATGTGACTGTAAAATATCATAATAATAATAATAATAATAATAATAATAATAATAATAATAATAATTGTATGTGATATTGTATGCTGTATAGTAATCTATGGAGTACATTTAAGTCAAACTGGGAGTTTTGATCGTGCAAAATAACAGAAAGCGTTATGAGAGTAAAAGCGCCCTTTATTCCTCTATATCACGGGTGCTAATTTTTTTTTTAATATTATAATTCATATCTCTATATATGCAGTCATTGTAAGTCTATAAAAAATTAAGTTTTCAATAGCATTCCAATAATATTTATTGCCAGTTTTCAGTAACTATGTTAAACATGGACAGTTTAAACTTTAAAGGCCTTGTATATTTCCTTGTATTGGTATGAACAATCTTCATTTGCACGCTGCTGGGTTGTGAATGATTGTTAAAGGATTCTGTTTGCTCTGTCATACTGGGCTCTCAGTTCAGGTATTTTACACGCCCTCACCTCAGACTGCTGTGATATGCAGATATGTGTGATATGTTTGTCCAAACAAGCCAGATGCTTGGGCAATGTTAGTCCTGCCTTGTGCATGCCCATGCTGAGAACTGCCTAGGTTGCTTGCTTGTACACAAGCAATATATATATATATATATATATATATATATATATATATATATATAGTACACAAGTATATAAGTACTTTATATAATACCGTTATGAATGCATGCAAAACTATGACATCACCCAATTTAGACAATTCCAATTGGGAAAAAAAGATTCTGCAGCAGGGTTTCTACCGTGGACTTTTCAGTCAAACCAAATGTGAAGAAACATAAATATGTGTGTATTACAGCAAAGGGTGGGCGTCCTTTTTTTTTCATTATAAGGGAGAATCAAACCTTCAGACTTTATTAAATTTTATAATGTTAAACATATAAGTTTTTCTTGCTTGAGATAATAAAGGAAAATATGTAAAACCTAACCTAAATGCTTTATTGGTAAATTCTATTGGTTTCTCCTAAGGGAAATTTTAGCTCTGTAAAGCATTTATCTATAAATAAAGATGGCAGCTTCCATATATGTACATATATACATCCGTACTGTATATATCTCTGTCAGACTTTTGCAGTGCATGTATGTCAAGGTTATTGCCTTCCAGCAAACACACACAGGTCTATGAGGTTATCCTGTATATTGAGACCTGTGAGGTCAATGTTTGGTCATACTAAGAGAAAATATGAATTTTATGAAGTTTGTCCTCAGGCAGCACAATCTTCCTTTTCACCGCCATCTGTTCATCCATCATAAAGCTACATTTTTGTCTGCTTTTCTATAAAGATTTTTGACTGGTGTTTAATTATTATTTTTTTCGTACTGGCTTTCATGAAAAAAGACAAACACAAACACATTTCCTATTTGTGATTATGTACTGATTGCATTTTTTTTTTTTTTTTGCACCTTGCATAACTTTTTTCCCTGACAGACTTCGAACTTGTTAGAGCTCTTGGGATTTTTTGTCTTCTGGAAGTCCTTAGTTTTCACATAATTAGAGCAAATTTGAATAAAAATCTGTGCTGAAATTACATCTGACCCAGTTAGTCTGCAGCAGTGTGCAGACAGTGCAGATGTTCGGCTCAAGGTTAGAAAGACTTAGTTAAACCCTGGGGATTTTGGGCTTTGAATTTAAGTTAATATATAATAAAATAAAATTTGCCAAGGCTAAATATACTGACCCGAAAGAAATCAGTGGACTGTATTCAGCTTTAACTGGCTACACAACTTTAACGTTACAGTTAATTTTCTGAAACCCATTAGCCATTAGTTATCCAGTTAGTTATGAAAGAATTAAGTTTACTGGCTTACATTAGTTCATCTTTTACCATTTAGTGTGTAAAGTCACAGAACGGAGGCAAGTGTGTAAACTCAGTATAAAAATACTTTATTAGGGCAAATGAATTAATAATAACCACGTTTATATAATATTAATTCATATTCAGAAACAAACAGCTAGGGAACACTTTTAAAAACACTAAACACGACTTGATTCTGTGACACTAAATACATGATATGTTGTGCAACAACAAGAACACATTAGCAAATAGGTTTCACCAACAATCTGACTAAAGACTTATTTAAAACAGGTGAACACACTCAAGTAACAAACCAATGACAAGACAGAAGTGAAGTCCGGACTACGCTTAAGGCTGTGTTCCTATTGGCTAGGAGTGTCCTGTGAGGAGTACTGCATAGGCATGTAAATTAAGATTCCCCTATCGTACACTGTAGGGAACAAATGAACAATGCTTCATCTTTTTGCCAAACGTGGACAAGCAAAATTTAGGAGTCCATCTTGTAAATTGATTACTAAACAGTGCTGTGTGACCCCGCCTTCCTGACACGCTGGGATATGCGTCCATGTTGTTGTGTTCACGGCTAACACAAGCTACAATGCTAACTAGCTTCTAACACAAGGCTGAATCCCAAATCAATCCCTTTTTTTAGGGGGGGATTTTTTCCCCGATTTTCTCTCTAATTTAGACGTGTCCAATTCCTCCCCGTCACTAGGGGGCTTTCACATTAAGCTACCACTACCACTCAGTCGGGAGGGCCTATCACGTGTTTCCTTCGAGCCACGTGACGCCAGACGACCGCATCTTTTCGAACTGCTCGCTCACACACCGTAAGGGGCGGCGTAACACACTCGGAGGACAGCGCTATCGGCTCCTTCCGCTTGTGTGAGCTCACAGACGCCCCTGATTAGCTGTGATTAATGTGGGAGCGCAAGTACTTCTTATCCCTCCTCTCTGAGAGAGCCCGGCCAATCAGCTCTCTCTAGACCTCGTGATCTCCTGATGATAGGGCGAGCACTTTACCACTTGATCAATGGCACTACTTGGTGTGTGAAACGAGGGATTGTAGCCCTTACATAATGCACTAGCTTTCCATTAATGCTATTTGGGGTTCAATTCTGGATTTTGATATTTGTCTAATATTTAAAACTGGAATTATTGGAAATATAAAGTAAATCTCAGGACTATCGGCCACCTCCATGGTTTATTCACCTCCCCTTTAGTACCGGTAAGAATTTAAAACCACTTTCACTCCAACTGTCAGTCGCCAGCTCAGCGCTAATTCCACCAGATGCAGAAGGATATGCAGTCATGGGATCCCAACCCACCACGACCCTTACCACAACAAAGTATATGGTGAAGATGAATGCGCAATTGAGTTACCTGTGCAAACCATTCAGTTTGTCTCAAAGCTTTTGATATTACTGACAATACAGTCTTGATTCAAGGCCGAGTAGAGGCAATTGAGGACTTATTCAACTTTAAGTGACAGTTCTTTCAGTATATAGAGAGTATTTCTTTTTCTTTTATGCTTTCCCGTACCGAGGAAGAGTACCCAGGCAAACGAACAGCTTCTATCTATTTGTATTCTGTCCAGTGAGACTGGCACATCCAAAACAATTTCCCTTTTCTCTCACCTCAATTGACTGGCAGTGTTCTGTAACAGTGCCTGACAGTGTAGCTGTAGGTGGCTGTCAGCTGTAGCTTCTGACAGCAACCATGCTCGAGGGCATGAGCACACCGGAGCTGACAGAAAGCCACTGAACTGGGAGGAGAGGAAATGAAAAATGACTTAAGGGCTGTGCGAAGACGTTTATAACATCGACATAGGTTGTGGACGCAATATTAAGGTCCAATACTAATACTAATACTACGATTTAATAAGCACTTTCATTTATTTGTATTACTGGTTTTGTCAGCCAAATAGACATAGCTTTTTTCCATATAATGCTCTTGGGTTGGACACATAAAAACGTTTTATACTTGGAAAACAGACTAAATTGGGGTCTTATTTTTGGGAATGCATGTGTTGTTTCATTTGCATAATCCATTACGTTTTGCAGTAACCTTACTGACACCAACAACCAATAGTCCAAAGCGGCACAAACAATGTCTCTGGGGGACCAGGATGGAAAATAGATTCTAACTAACTTTAAAACATGTATATTAAGTGGTTATGACGTGTATCCCTGTGTATTAAGGATGACTGAGTCACCAGTATGCGTTGGAAGAATCAATATCAAATTTGTAGGAAATGTCTCCTGCTCACCTTTATTTCTCCGTATGAATACTGTAGCTATGAAGCCAAACACCCCGAATGATACCCTACCTACCCCCAAAAAGACAAAATGATAATAAAGAAGACTGTGGTCTTTGAGAACGCATGTGCGGTTTTATTTGTACGATTCATTAAGCTTTGCACTAACCTTACTGCCACCAATAACCCATAGTACAAACAGGCACTAACGATCTCTCTGGGGGACCAGAGGGGAAAATCAATTCAAATACACTTTCAAGCATGTATACCAAGTAATTAATAAGAGAATTATATCTCTTATTATATTATATACTGTGTGTCAAGAAAGAGCTAGTCTGTAGCATGGGCTGAATGAATCAGTAACGCATTTTTAGTCAATTTCTTTTGCTCATGATTTTCCTCTCCATCTGTGGAGAAAGTGCGAATTATATACCCAAATACTCCCAAATAGCCAAAAAGCCAGAAGACGGAAAAAAAATAAGACAGCAGTACACAAGTATGAGGTTTCATTATTGATGGGGCAAAAGCGGTGAGTCTGGGATAGACCTGCTACCTGTTGTTATTCTTCTTGTTAAATGTGATTATGTAAACCTGAGGCTGGAGCTCATCTAAAGTTGCGCCTGCCTCCCGTGTCGTCCCATACACACTCACATATTGGGGTTTTACACAATAAAGCTGTTTTACACAATAAAACTACTTAATATACAAAGGTTTAGCATTTAACTTTAAATTAAAATTTAAGTAAACAAAGCTATTGTACATTTTAGCCTTGAGCGTGTTGTGCTGTTGTGAGCACACAAGTCTACCTACTGCATGCAGTGTTTTGAGACCAGTGTAAGAGTGTGTAATGAGTCAGTTTTGAGACCAATTTTCTTGCAGATTTTGGAGGAAAAAAGCAGATCAGAGGCTTTTTAATGCGCCCAAATTTTTGATAATGTAATGCCATAACAATGAGATTCTGTGCTACCACTCAGAAGCTCGTGCACTTTGTTCAGAATCTGTTATGTCCAAAGCTGATCGGTCATGGCTGATCAAGCTGAAAAACGGCCATTGGCCGATCGACTGTTGCATCTCTTAAATCATATATTCCATATATGATTTAGAATTTCCTTATTAGCGGAGTGTTGTCACATCTGTTTTGGAAAGAGCATTTAATGCAAAACCACTTGTCCTCAGTGTAAGACTCAATACCTGTCGGCCACTCACTTGTAAAGTTTATACCTACCCATGAGCCCTTGGTGATCAATTTTGCTCAGGTTGTAACTGGATAAATTTATACATTTCTAAACCACTCAGTGTCCTTAATGTGCTTTTGTCACAGGCTTTACGAGAAAAAAATGTCAATACATCTTAACTATAAGAATGTGTGTGTGTGTGTGTGTGTGTGTGTGTGTTTCCACTTTAGAGCCTCAGATCCATCAAAGTCACCTGAGAACATGTTCCTACTTGTATCTTTTAACAACAGCAACAAAAGAAAAAGGCAACAGCAACAGCACGACATCATTTCTGGTTTGTTGTCTATTAATACAGTATAATCCCTTTTTACTTTTCAATATTTAATGTACAATTAGTGCATGATGCATAATGGTAAATCATGTTGTCTAGCTCATTAAAAAAACAAGAGACGGTCAGAAAACATCATTGAATTAATGCATGTATGTATGCACTTTATACTCTTTCTTTCTTCATCTCTTTTACACACACACACACACACACACACACACACACACACAGATCTTTGTCATTCTGTTTATCTTTATCTCTTCTTTCACTGTGCTTTCCATGTGGGTTGTTTCTTTACTCCTCTCCCTCTCTCTCTCTCTCTTTCTCTCCTTCAGGTTGTTCTCCATTGTGCGGGTTAGACAAGGGTGTGACACACACTCACTCCTGACAGGATCCTAAGCTTTAGGTAGAGACTGGGATGGCTCGAAACCTCTGGCATCTTCTCCTTCTTTGGCCTCAGTAGGATAGCAAGCACAGTGGAACTTGCTCACACATGCACACTCCCTGTTTTTCACACTCTGTTTTAAAGGATCCTTGCTTTATTTCTTTTGTAACCCGACGATGGTTAAAATACACTTACAACCCCTAATCCACACAACCAGAAATGTTACCATATAGCTGTATTAAAAGTATAACTGTTTTTTTACTTGATCACTAGTATCACTATTTACTTGAGTTTCTTCAGGACTTTTTAACAGAACACAGTTCAGAGACAGAAAACTCCCTTTATTTCGCTATATAATCCCCTGCTACACTAATGCACTTATCCCAGTGTTTCACTAGCGCTTGGATACCATCAGGGTAGAAAGTTTTCTCAGGACACCGAAGCCATGATCAGACTGCCTGCTTCACGTTCGAAACGCCGGCCTCCCAGGAACTCTTTTAATGGACCAAACCTGTGGAAATGGCTTAGAGAGACGTCAGAACTGTAGAGAGGATGTGGCAATAACTCCCAGCCGAGTTCCTGTAACGTGTAAGTGGTGTTGGTGAATGATCCACAAGTTTGCAACAAGTTACAAATCATCAGATTATCAAGGATCAGGAGTTCCCAAGCTAAATGTTCATGAGGACTGGTTCAAGGTTCCTGAGATTGTCATTCACGGACGTATAGGCGTCTTTAAAACGTTCGCACCATTCAAATGTTTTACTGTAGCTAAGAGTTTCATCACATCATCTTTTGTAAATGTTAATCGATTTTACGCCTTCAATCACAAGTCCTGGTTTGACCAACCCACGTGTATAGGGCTATGAAAATAAGTGACAATAATTATTATATAGAATTGTTGAGCTTTAAATTGATCCGGTTTATTTTGATGTTAAACCCTGAACTTGTATAACGAGTACTTATCAAACATTCTCTGGTTTTTGGAGCTGGTTCATGAGGCGCATTGATGAGCACTGCAACAGAGCAATGCACTAACCTTGTAGAAGCAGAGCTGAATGCTCCAGTAACAATTTAATACACACACACACACACACACACACACACACACTCACATGCACACACACACACACACACACACACACACAGGGTGAGAGAGACAGTGAGAGAGTAATACTGCCCCCTACTGGCCTCAGCATCACTGGACAGGCACATGACATATCTGTCTTTGTTATTAAATAAGTCATGTTATAAATCTGAGTCTTTTAACTCAGCATAACTGTATTACGCAAAGCTTCAGAGAAATAGGATGTTCTGAACATCACATCTGTGAGAAAAGTCCATCTAACTGAAGCTGAAACCAGTTGATATTTAGATGCCACTTCCATGCCAAGAAACCGATGAAGCTTTCAGACCACATACTGTATGATAAGGTGGGATTATAGGTTGATTATACACACAAATGGTAATACTATCCCCACTATCCACTAACTAACCCCCAACTATATATGCTGCTTGAAGAATGATTGAACCACTCACTCACGGTTTGACTTCGGCCTCCTACAGTATATGTTGTAAGGTTCAAGTCAAACCAGGACCACTTGAACCCCTCAAGACTCCACAAGACCTCTCGATGTGTAAAGTGGTGTCTGGCACCACATTGTCTGCGGATCCTTTGGGTGCTGTGGTTTGCGGGGTGACGTCACCATGGAGCAGATTTGTTTGTCCGGCACATCTCAGGGCGCTCAGTCAGATTGAGATCTGAAGAATTTGGAGGTTGGATCAACAACCATGAACTCTTGGCCAACTAAGCCTCATACATACCAGGCTGTGATGTACTGGGTGTTCTGATCCCTTTCTATCATAGTCAGCATTAACGTTTTTTCACCAGTTTGTGCTGCATTGGCTTTTCTGTGGGATCAGACGGGACATAGATGAGCCTTGGGTGCCCATGATCCTGTTACCAGTTGTTTACTGGTATATAATTTATAACTGATAATACAGTTTAATTCATGAAATGCTTTCTGTCCCACTCAAGCCTTAAACACACCGAGCTTGAGATTTCACTCTCAGTCTCACTCTGCTAATCTAAGATTCTTTTCGCAGCTTCGTCCTTCTCCGTGCCCCTGAAGGCCACAGCACTCTCGGAGCTCTAGTTAGACTGATCAGTCCTGGACAAATGTTTGATGAGACTCCAGAGCAAGAAATCTGACAGCACTCGTCAATACAGAATCTCTCCACATCTTCCAGGGTGATCTCTTGTGGACTTTCTCTTCTTTTCGTCCCACAGGTTTTTTTTTTTGTTAAATAATCTGATATACAGTAGGTCAGGGGACTGAGCTGACCATGTCAAAAGTTTGATTCTATGGTCTATGTGGGATAGGCAAAATGTTTGGATCAAAGTCCGCATGGTAGATGTCCAAGACCCAGTTGTATTCTGGATTCTCTGCAAAAATATTTCAAATTTAAATTTTTATTATTAATTTCATTGAATTTTTGTTCACCCATACATATACTGTACTCATACATATACATTCAAATACACCCATACATATCTGCTCATGTTTTCCATCAGCCTTGACCAGCCAGTGGTTTTTACACAGATTGACTTGATCTATTATAAACTGTATAGTTAACCATCTATAATGATTTTCTTATCATTATCAAAAATGTAGAAATATATATCTTTTATATATCTTTTCAACAAGTAACCAAAGACCTACAAGACCTACTTTTGTATTTTTTATGTTTTAAAATTAATTAATTATTTATTTATTTATTTATTTTGCTGCGCACGCACACACACACACACACACACACACAGGCCTTTAAATTACAGTAGCACTATCTTGGTGATGTTAGTTGGTTTCTTTCATGTGTGGCACCACAAGCCATTTTTACTTTTCTTTTCAAAATCTAATTCCAATTGCTTCATCTTGTTCGGCTTCTTTGTTTGAATTTTTTATTTTTGGTCATTCTATTTTCAAAATTCATCTCAGACAGCTAAGGTTTGTAATTTTCTAATTATTAGGCTTGGTAATTTTCATGTTTCAGAATTATAGAAGTGTCCTGATTTCACATTTTCATTGAAGATTTTAGTTTTTATTTTTGCTTTAGATTTTCTTCAGAGTGTTGAAAGGGATCCTGGCTCTGTAATCTGTTGTTATGATCCTGTTCCCCACGGTTGTATAAATGTTGCTGTTAAATTATTATTTAACTGGTATTTAAATCAGTTAATGCATTAAATGCATTTTTTTTTTTAAAGAAAAACAGGACCTTATCTTGACTGTTTAAAACCAGTCAGTTACTAGCAAGCAAATGTCTATCATTCTCATTTAGTTAATAGTACACTCTGATCACTAGCTCATCTCATATGGAAATATAAATGCTTTTATAGATAGATAGATAGATAGATAGATAGATAGATAGATAGACAGACAGACAGACAGACAGACATCCACACACTCAAAATCTCATTCATTCACACACTACAGGCAATTTGAAAGCACCAAATAGCCTAATCTGCATGACCGTGGGAGGAAACCGGAGTATCCAGAGGAAACCCACCAAGCAAGGGGGGAACATGCAAAATACATGCACACAGACCCCGAGGCGGGAATTAAACCCCGACATCTTGGCGGACGGTTTGAACAAATAAAATATGGGCGATTTCAGATCTATATTTATAGCCAAGTTTTTATTCATTGGAGACTCATTTAATTTGTTTATTCTCTACCCTTTCCCAAATTAATGAATGTCTGTGGGAACTCGTAATGAGTAACAAATTAACAAAATGAGGACATCCTCCAGTAATTTTGTTCAGAAGCATTTCTAGGGTAATTAGTAATTCTAACATTTGTCATATTTTGTTGGTTGTGGCTGGAGGTGAACTCTCATTAATTAGAAAGCCTGTTTTGTAATACTTTTTCTCAGACTGATCTGAATAGAACCAGTAGAGGGCGCTCATGCCAAACAATCAAAAACATGCTTTCTGAAACACTATGCTGCATGGGTTTCATTTATAATAATAATTTGGATCATAATATTTATTATATATTAATAATAAAATAATATTTTATGTTTAATGTATTGAACCATCTCTGTTATATTTTGAAGAAATCATAAGAGATCAAGAAGTCACTTATATGATTTTCTTTCCCTTCTAAACATCATTACAACATGTTTTATATATGTTGCACTTTTTGAGTCCACTAGGTTACTAGTTTAAACATTTCATAAGAAAAGTATTTTCTCTTCAGCAATTTAGTGTGTTTTTGTGTTTTTCTTGGTCCTGACTCGATTGCGCAAGAGTCAAGGGTTATCTGTGATCAGAGTGTGGAGTGCCACACAGAAACCTGGGCATTGTGCCACCCGGTGTATTAGATACACACACCAGCAGAATTTAACCTCAGCCTGACAACAAAACAATGGCACACAAGCCAAAGTCAAATAAAATAGACACACACACCCACGCGCTCTTTCTCTCTCTCTCTCTCTCACACACACACACACACACACACACACACACAGAATCAGCCAAACAAACCAGCATTGTAAATAATGCAATGTAATATGGCATAATTATTAACAGAATTGGATAAGTAAATAGACAACTTTGAACAAATATGAACACAGCTATGTGTGTGTGTGTGTGTGTGTGTGTGTTTATATCTTAAAATAAAACTTAACTTGCCAATCAAGACACACACACACACACACACACATTGCACAACCTGTATCTTTGTCTTGTGTTCAAGACAAACCCAGGATTTTTGATTGTGCAGAATAACAGAAGACAGTTATGAGCGTAAAAACTCCCTTTATTTCTCTATATAATCTCCTGCTACACTACTGAACTAACAAGTGTTTCACTAGTGCTTGGATAACATCAAGTTTTCTAATATAAATTTTTGCCATGATCGGACTGCCTGCTTAACGTCTGAAACGCTGGCCTCCCAGGAACTCCTTCAATGATCCAAGTATGTGGAAATGGCTTGGAGTGAGGTCAGGCCCAGCCGAGTTCTTGTAATGTGCAAGCGGTGCTGGTGAACGAGTGTGTGTGCAGTTCCCACAGACAGTGATGCGTCTCTTCGGCAAGTTGACCGTTGATTTTCAAGGATCAGGAGTTCCACCCAATGAATACTCACGGGAACGACTGCGGTAGGCGTTGTGCCACCTTGTCTGGGATCATCATTCCTCATGCATAGTTTTCTTTAAAACACTTGCACAATTCAAATTTGGATTGCAGCTACTGGTTGTATGTCTTCATTCACAACAAATTCCATCATAAGTATTTCTTTTATGCATTCTGTGTTACAGTATTTTCTGTTTCAGCTGTTTTTCCTGTTATACACTCCTTCCGCTTGTTTAAGCTAGCATCTTTGAGCTTGATTGTGTAGGTGGACTGTGAATCAGTGTGTATGAGCATGTTTGTGGTCATTCATGGTGTTCTGCGATAGACAAATCACCCACTCAGAAGCAACGAGAAGCACCTTGTCATTTGATTGTTTTACAGACAGAACATTATATACAAAGCATAAGAACGAAGCATCGATTTAAAACTGGGGATTGCAACGTGTTCCTGTGAAAGATATGCTGGAATATAAACATCAAGTGTGTCGGTCATAGAGGACTGAGGGAACAGAGAGTAGAAAAAATGATTTTTGTTTTTCTTTTTTTTGTTAAAGATAACTTTTGGGTTCCCAGACACAGACACAAGAAATAAAAAGTATTTTTATATGGATTGCTGTTAAGTAAGAGAGCTGCATCAATAATAATAATAATGATATCAGAGAGCCTTTTTCGATTTCCTTTTGTTCCAGGATTCTTTGCCCTGGTTTATTGTTGTTACACTAAATAACCATTTATCACAATTTCAATTCTTCCACAGAAGTATTTATGGTGGGCCATTAGAATTTTTATTATTATTATTATTATTATTATTATTATTTATCTTTGGCACTAATGAAAATGGGTAAAGATCTATCAGTCAAGCTCCCTTTTTCTGGAGGTGCAAGTGTTAGTTTTTCCCCTAGACAACTAAACCCTTTTGTGTCACTTGTGGCTCTGGGCTGCTGATTAGAAAGTAGGGGGGAGTCGAAACCTTAACCCTACACCAGATACAGCCCAGCCACTGTCCCAGAATTCCGAAAGGAAAGGCATTATTCTAAAATCTGTTGTAGCTCAAATATCGCGATATGGCGAGCACCATGATAAAAGGGACAGAGCATAAGAAAAAAATTACAATAAGCCTGTCTTATTTTTTTGCTACTGTAAATATCATAACACCACTGGTATTTGCATAACAGCAAATTCTTTAAACTGCTCACCTAAAAACAAAGACACTATGAAGCAAATTCAAGGCCATGAATTCACTTCCATTTGTGGCACCTGATCTGAGACTGATAGTTTATTTCTGTTTTTAACCACAGACCATTCTAAGTCCATTTGCTTCACCATTGTCCCACCAACTGTATCACAGAACATGCTGATCTTCTTGCCCAGATTCTTGCATTTTTCTGATCTCTCTCATAATCTGACATGAATTTACATAAGGTTTTCACGGGCTCTTCATTTTTCCAGCTGAGAAATGTTTACCACCCAACCTCTTATTTGCTCTATCAGCTTTGTGTGATTGAAATGTTTTTAAAGTATCTTACTAACCAGCCGAGAAGCTTAGTATAACTCTGTAGCTGTAACCAAAGTGCAAAGTGACACAGAGCAGGAGAACTTTTGCAGATGAAGGTTAACCTGACACCCTGTCTATGCCAAACTTCCTGAAAGTCACAGAGCCTTTAACCCCTACCTCGATGCACATATTTCAGATTTCACAGCATTGATAGGGGTATACACAATCCGTGCACAGGTAGTAATGCCAGGGTGATTCCGTGATTTGAGATGCCATTTATGTCTGAGCCATATTACATTAACAAATATGTATGCAAAGTAGAGTTAAATCTAGGTCAAAGGTTCTTCACAACAGCCTACAGCGGATACGCACTCCTATTAAAATTGCACAACCATAATAGATCATGTCATGTTTTTTTCACCTTTTGTCGGACCTAGAAGGCAAAAAAATCATGTTTAAAAAAAATAACAATATGCATATTTATTTTATGATTTAATGTAAACCAATTTTATAGAAATTTAAGATTTTTTTTTGATAAATATTTTAATAACAAACAAATACTTTTTAACTAATGTAAATATTTAAACTGGGGCAGTGTTGTCTCAGGGGGTTGCCCATATCAAACACCAAGCTATAAGATATGCAGGGCATCCTCAGTGCCAGTCCCAAGTCTGGAGAAATGGGTGGCTTGCAGCAGAAAAACATGTGCCAATAATTTGTGATTGAATGAGGCACTATTGTAGCCCTGAGAAAGGGATTGCAATTAAAACTCATTCAAAGTATGGTAACATTTTTATTTTTAGGCTACCCATGTGGGACTGTCCGCAGCAACAGAAAATAATCTCAGCAGGTAGAAGGAAAGAGAGTGGG
>JAOVVA010037189.1:0-15195 GCA_028565275.1 Leiocassis micropogon
GTCAGAAATCTGGCTGATAAGCAAGTGATCAAATACTTATTTGACACAGTAATTCACAAATAAATTGTTAAAAAAAACATACAATGTGATTTCTTTTTAGATTCTGTCTCTCACAGTGGAAATGCACCTATGCTGAAAATTGTAGACCCCTCCATGATTTCTGAGTAAGAGAACTTGCAAAATCACAGAGTGATCAAATACTTATTGACCTCAATGTATTTGAAATCTATTTGAATGCATCAGTTATAAATGTATTAAATATATATTAATATATATTAAATGTGTTATAAATGTATTTTACATTGTTAATATAAGTGCAATACAGATAGAATATAATATGAATTAAAAACTGGAAATACAATATAATTAACATGCTAGGTTATGAAACATGGGAATTTCATGTTTAATCTTTACCACCAACTTATTTGAATTTAAACAAAAAAAAAACTATTTTAATCAATATCTAAAATTATAATGATTAAGCTACAACTGTAATTTTCATTGCTTTGAAAGACTAAATTTAAATTGAATAACAACGTTATCCCTTTTAAGTGTATAGTTATCCTCTTGTTCTCCCTACTTTTCTTTTGCTTTTGTCTATTTTCTCTATTTCCACGGCATTACCAAGACAAATTCCCTGTGTGTGTTAGCTGTACTTCTCAATGATCCTAATAATCCTAAGAAAAAATGTCAAGAGAGGAAATTTACCAAACTGAAGTGAGATGAGGCCTTTAAATCCCAGTTTGTTTACAGCAGTCTTCTCTCCAAGTGTGTCAACTTTAGAATCTGTATAAATTAAAGATATCTGTACATTGGCCAGAACTCACTATTTCAATTATATCTTAATGTTTCACACATTGGAGGACCCGAAAAAAGGTTTAGGGATTTTTCTGAACCACCAGAATTTGTCACAACATCACGTAAAACTGGCGGGACATAATGTAATGAAACTTTGGCAGTAGTTTGGTATTTCCTAAACCTGTTATGTGCCGGATTAGAAACCATAGGTTTTACCGTACACGCGTCAAACTGTGGGCACATATTAAATCAAGCACTGAACAGAATTTATATCTACCTGAAGTTTAACCTGCACCATAACAGAAATCTAAATGTTGAATAAATGCGATATTATGATACACTTATGTGCCATATGATGTAATAATCTACTTAAAAAAAGCTTTTAATGAGCTTCTTGACAAACACCTGAACCAAGAGATATTAATTAGAAAATCCAAACTGAATACTTCTGAAGTGATATAAGTTAATTTTAACACGCTGGAGTCATTTTAAAACAAAGCTTAATCTTTTTCCGATCTACTGTTTCGATTTCTCCTCATGGAATTCACTTTCTGATTACCGACCAAGAAGTTTATTCGGTGACAACGAAAGAAGTACAACTTAGCGGAAACAAGGTGTAAGATACTCAACCTTAAAGTTAAAACTACATGGATTACTTTCTGATCTTTTAGCAAATTTATATGTTCCTTGATAGCAGATGTAACAGTTTTATTTATATTTTGTTATGTCCCTGTTCTATGTCTCACGTTGTCTATTGTTATGGTTAATGCCCCCCTTGGTTGTTCACGTTACTGTGGTTTCGAGGTAAAACTCCTGGGGAATCGCAATAAACAGCAGTGCTAACCACTACACCACTGTGCCGTCTAAACAGCAATTAATAAAACAAAATCAACAATTAGTGTGGTGAGCCTTTGCTTAAAATATAATTTTAGGATCAGTTTGTGCAGTTTTATAAATAAATGAGCTGGGCCCGGTTTCTCGAAAGCTTCTTATCGATAAGTAGTTCTTAATTTGTACCTTAACCTCTCTCTTAACGCTATGGTGCATTTCCCGAAATGTTTGTACTCTAAGTATCTCTTAGGGTCTAGACCAACCTTAACTCACTCTTAGCTTAGTTTCAGCTCAAGACGCTAGTCGCCGCCATTGTGCAGCAGTCTTTATAAATCAGCAGTGTATGCAAGCAAATTATGGCACGGTATCAAAGTCGTATTAATTATGGAATATACTGTAAGCGTGTTTAAGAATTTTATTTTATTCTACATCAGTACTAATAGAGTGACTTTTAATTAGCCTATTTCATAATGTGACTAATGCGTTAAAACTGGCACTCACTTTTAATATTAAACAGGTGGCAAACAATTTGGCAGCGATACATCGTGTTGTTGTGCTAAACTGAAGACCGTGTGGTTCATGTAAATTTTTTCTTTGAGCAAAACTTTAGCTCTTTTCATATTATGCCTGAAATGGCTATTATAAAAAAAAAAGGTTTCAAGGCAACAGATTATGGAGCTTCTTGACCTGATCAGACCTGCGCTTGTCAACGCGTCGTACTTACGCTCCAGGTCCCGATGTCCAGCTGCTTGCTGCTTTTTGTTTTAAATAAGTTTCATTGATCATTAGCCATCATTCATGATTTGATGGACTTTTCTTTTGACACGTTTTATTTTATGATGAAATTTGATTTAGTTAAATGAGAAAATAAACTTGGGAGTTTCAAACCCAATCCATTCATTTTTCTGAGTGATTGTAATGCTTAATACACCTCTCACCAATGCGATTTGACTCGCTGTGAGATGCGGTGTTATACCCCTATCCCACCTACGCGGTTTCGCATGGTAGCCGTAGGGTTCATCATGATTCACCACGAGTTTTTGTGTTTTTGTTTAATTTTTTTTGCCGGTCCTCGCGGAAGCTTGCGGACCTTGCAGAACTTCGCGGAACATCAGCGGAATGTTGGCGGGCAATCGCGGCAGCTCACAGTGCCTAACATCGCATCTCACCATGAGTCAAAATGCATAGTGACCGCCCGACGTTTCACGAAGATCTGCAAGGTCCGCGAGCTTCCGCGTGTTAAACATGTTTAATTTTTTTGCGTGGTAGATGGAAACGTAATCACGGCACCAAAACTTGCGCTGAATCATGATGAACAATACTTACGGCCACCGCGCGAAACCGCGTAAGTGAGATAGGGGTATTAAACCTCTACTCTGTCATCTCATCGTATCCATTCCATAAGTGCGCTATACAACCCCAACAACTGACATGCTTCACATTGTTTCTGAAGCTGGAGAAGAGTGTTGTCAGCTGTTTGTCAATCAACTATGATTGTATACCCGGAAATGCAATTTCACCGCCACTACAGGTTACATGAAAATATTAGCGACAGTTTGGTAATTTAATTTATATATTTGTCTATTATGACATGCTATTGATAAGGTAACCCATCTCGAAATAAATGTTATTTGAAGAATTTTGTGCAATGTTTTTAAGGAAGTGCCGTCTTCCTTAACGCTGTCAAAGGAATGAAAAATCGATTCCTGAGCAACTGATGTCAGCTAATTCAGGACCTTCACTGTAGACAGCGCCTTGTAACGTCGGACTTAAGAAGACTCAAGAGACAGTTATACACTTAAATACACTTAGAAAAGTAATCACTTTACATAAGATATATCTTAAGAGCCATCTTAGCGCGCTAAGAGTGTGCATTATCGGGAAACCGGGCCCTGCTTAGTTTTACTGAGAAATTGGGTCTTTTGCTGCTTTTTACCTGGCCAGATATTTCTTGTTTTTTTCTCCCTTATTTTGTGTGAACCCTTGATATTTCTAACTGACTCAATCCTAATGATCTGAGTGGTCTGTTAGGTTTATATTTAGTGAGCAGGGGCCGGTTTCTCGATAACTACCTACCTCTCTCTGCAATTTGCCCTGCCATTGTGTCAATCAATTTCTGGGCCAAAAAAGTGATCAAGTGCCAACAAGGTCATGGGCTCCCCATGAATACTGCCCAATCTTGTTTAATCACAAAAAAAACTGAAAGCTGAGCTTTATTAGCTGAAAAAATTGCATTGCTATCACAGTGCATTTCTGTGTACTGGTGGCATAGCTGCAGACCAGTCAGTGTACCTATGCTAACCGGTGTCATATCAGTCCACACTGGAAAATTGTTCAGGAGCGGTTTGAAGGACATGACAACAAGATCAAGCTATTTATCTGATTTTTCCATAATGTTATAAATGATTATTGGTTAAACAATGCATAAATAATAAAGTTAATTTAGAATAAATTACTTCTACATTAATTGAATAAGTTTTCTTAATTAGAATGGAATTTCAATCAGTAACAGATTTTTGCACACAAACACATTTATACATTCTATAATTGTCTACCTTGTGATGTGCCTTGTGATGTGTGAAGTTTGATTCAGGAAATTAAAAATGTTGAAATGCTGGTAGGAACAAACATGCAAAGAGTATGCAAGAATCTGTTAAAACAGAAATCTAAAGCAAAAATGTCCCTCATGCCATTTCCCCCCCTTTTTGTTTGATACTTTAAATTACCTAATTTAACATACACTGGTTTCTTACATATAAGCTGTATCTCAGTCAGTCATGACTCAAAACTTGAAAAAGGATTTACCAGTAAAATAACTATGCCTATAATATTTATTTTACAATGAAGCATGGTGTATATACTATTTACATTTTCTATTTAAAACACAAAGTTGTTGTATTATTTTGTGTGCTTAAAATGTAAGAATAACTGAGGACAACGACAAAGGACAGTCCAACAAGAGCGCATTTGAGCGTCAATAGCCTTTTATCAACACCTCATTAAGTCAGAATCGGGTGTGGGCAGGGACATCAAGAACGATCTGTTAAACATATGCAAAGAAGCCTGTGACTGGGTGAAATGTTCTAACTTTAGGGTGATAAGTACCCAAAATTATTGTTCACACTGCAAAGTCATTAATATTTCAGTATTTGTCATTAACATATAACAAAGATTTCTGATGATTTCTGATGAGTACAATAATAGGAAGAAAGCTAGTCAGTATAAGACAGCCTTTTTTTCAGAATCCATCTACAAAAATTATAAAACTGTGCAACACTGAAAAAGATGGAGAAGTTATATAAAACATTTATGTGTAAATAAAATCAATAAAATAAAATCTGAAATACATATTGGTCTAAATAAGTATTTGCTTTTATGATTAAAGTGTTTTTCCTTCCACGCAGACATTAACAATTAAGAACACTATATTTGATTTATCACCATGTTCCAGATCAGCTTTTGGATATATATAATATTTTCTTTCAAGAATTGTTTAATGAGTCCTTAATGAAGTCCCTAATGAAATTGTATTCAGGTAAACAATTACCTCTATTCAGAACGAAAATTTATATGGTTTTATATACTGTAAACCCCTGCAGCGATTAGCAAGGGGGGGGGGTGTCATATAACTCAATTTTATACTGCATGCATACACACACATACATGTCATTAGCTATGCAGCCAAACCTACATTTAGATTCTTCATTTTATTAATTTGTAATAATAATTTCATAAAAATACAGTTTTAAAAGTTAACAGATACAATGTCCTTAAAACTGAATTAAGTGGATATTTTCAGTATACATTCTGTACACATATTATCCTCATATATCTTTGTCTGACTTCTTTTATCAGGATGTGTTCCTTAAAACACATGTATTAAGGACTATTACAAACCCAAAACTATTCTTGAACTACCAATAACTTTAGAAGCAGTCCAAAAAAAGAAAAAGAAATTATAATTAAAAAAAAAAAGAAAATGTAAACATTATGTTGATATTGATATGTTTAATATATTGTGAATGAGAGTCTCAGCAAGAATTAAACTACTTACAAAAAGTAAAGTTTTAAGCAAACTTTTCCTGAACTTGAAATTGCATGTGGTACATAAGTCAGTAATTTAATCCAACTTTTGAGTATACCACGTCTTTCTACTTTTCATCAGGCCGTATAAACACTTCACCACAATGCAAAGACTTTCTTTAAAAAACTGATATTTAGTACATGAATAAATTGAATGTTTATTAATATACTGTGAGTATATAATATATCTTTTGCATTGGTAGACATAGGCCTTTTTTTTTTAACTGTGAGCTGTAATGCAAAGAAACATAATTGTTCACAGTTTTAGGATGGGTGAAAGTTTCTCCTCCTTTACATGTACTCTTATCTTCTGATTGTACATAAATAACTAATGATCTTATCATAATGTGAGCAGCAATACCATTTTCTCTATTTTAAATAAGTTCATGCCTTTCCAGAGCATTTAAATCACTGAAATTGAGATCAGAAGATGGTAAACTTACAAAGTTGAAGTGAGCGTCTTTAAATTCCAGTAGGTCCACAGCAGACTTCTGAATGAGTGTATCAACTAAACCTGCAGATCAGAGTGTCTCCTTTAAGTACACCTCAGGACAAAGTCACATGATCGTCCAACAATAGGACATTTCACAGTCATTAGCCAACTATTACCACCAAATCATCTGAGTCTGGGGTGTGGTGGCTCAACATCTAGAACTATATTGTGAATGAATGATATGCAAAGTAGTCTGTGATTAGATGGATTGTTCCTCCATTAAGGTAGGTGAAGCAAAAAATGAGATATCTAAGGAGATTAGATTTTGTTTATTTCTATAAGATTTATACAAATCTTGTAGAAAGATTTCTTTAATTCTATAAGATTCATACAAATGTAGTTTTTTTGTTACTTTTCAAATATTTTATTAAATGGAACAAGATTTTAGGAGGATTAACTAGTATACTAGTACATCACAATTTTTTATCGAAAAATGCAGCCAATGACAACTGAGAAATAACTGCATTATTCCGTAAAAACAAAGCGAACATCTTCTGACACTGCTGCGCACACACAGACAAATGTGTCAATATATTAATCCATTACATAAGATGTTATTGGTGATTCATCAGTTGAATATTACTTGGATTATAAAGATTATTTAAGATCAACTTAAATATTTACTAGAAAATGGTGTTGTGAAAATCAATAAAGTGAATTTGAAATATATATTATTATAAATTATTAAAATATACCTCAAATATGGATTGTAATTGGGCTTGTAAATTCACCACAAATAACATTTCTTTCAACTGTTCACCGCATTCTCATTAGGCTTTATGTTATTTTTTAGTTGCCATGCTTTTTGCTCTGCTAGAGGAAACTGGGACTGCTAGAGAATGTGATAATGGTTTAAGTAGTTGATGATTGAAACTATTTTTAGTTTTATCTCTTTTCCTGGGTTGGTTTCTGCAGTATTCCTTGTAGGGTTTTACACCAAAGCGCATATTCTCATGTAATAGGGAACAATATGAACTTTATCTGTCACTGCATTAGAACTAAATTTATTTTCATTTATATTTATTAGTTTTGACATATGACATATAGAGCTAGACAAAATGTACAGTACATAAGATGATACTTAATATGATAATTAATACATTTATAATTATTTAATGAATAATAATGATTTTCAAGCCTGTCTGCACTTGTATTTTACATATGTTTACCTTGCCCTGATATGACCACTAATATGGCCCAAGTTTCACTGCAATACTCAATAACATGAATATCTCGTATCTTAAAATTCTGGGGGGGGGGGGGGGGATATAGTGGTTAACACTTACTAGCTAACAACTTGTGGGAACAAGTGAATAGTGTAATTTTCAGTTTGTATTCATTTGTGTTGTTGTTAGCAACAAGATAACTTAGGACTTAACTGATCCGGGTAAATGAAGAGAAGAATTCATGAGTCATATAAAGGTATATGTAACCCGAATTTATATATTTGCTCTATAATATAATTTTATTAACACCAAACATAATTGTTACATGTTGTAGACGTGTATTATGACAAACTGGGATGATGAAACGGCTCTGGCATTTGTATCACATCAGGCTGGTTTCCAACTCCACAACACAACTTCACCAGAATGTTAATGCTAACGGTGTGACGCTTTAGCTCAATGTATATTATGACTGTATACATTTACTGTACATTAACTTTACTGTGGATTTACTGTATATTTAAATCCTGTCTTTACCACCTGAACTTTTTTTTTTAACTATCTAAAACTTTAAAAATTAACTATACTCGATATCCTATTCATTTTAACCCATAAAAATAACATGTACCGCTGATATATTTATAATTATTTTATTCATTTTCTTTTAATTTAAATAAAAGGTAATATAATCTTTATTTTCATATTTAACATATTCATATTATCCTACAAGCCAGATTATGAGCTATACTTTTACATTTTGTTATACTGTCTAACTTATTTCTATGTACATTTGTCATTAAAATAAAAAATGTATACTTATTAATTCTTAGTCATTTACTATTTATGGTCAGAAACAACAAAAGACTTAAAATACTATACGTGTCCTGGCTGATTTATCGGGTGATTCAGCGGATCTGTCAGATGTAGCGCAGAGTGAAATAGCCGGATCCTTGGACTCAAAGTGTCTAATGTTTTAGCACATCTGATCTCTTCCGGAAGCTGGTTCCAACTGCGGGCGGCATTATAGCTAAAAGCGGATTCCCCTTGTTTTGTGTGAACCCTTGATATTTCTAACTGACTCAATTCTAACAATCTGAAAGTCAGTTAGGTTTATAATAAGCAGTGGTGTAAAGTATTTGATTAAATTTAATCAGACCTTTTGTTGAAGTTGAATAAAAATATTGCGCCCTCTGAGGCTGAGAGGTAAATCAAAGCAAAGTTCGCTCTGAATTTTTTGTCCATTGTAGACTGAAAAATTAAAAAAAAAATCTTTTACCTTTTTTAAACATTTGAGTTTGACTGAGACTGACTTTTGTTCTGTCATTTTGAAATATTGAAGTGTTAAATTTCATTTCTATATTAGGAAATAAAACCTCAAACATTTTATAAACCTCATAAATGAACGGAATGTTTTGCACATTTCTTGGTGTTCTTTGAGCCTACATTCAGTACGAGTAAAATACTTAAGTTCTTTTAAAATCGGATACTTTAAGACTTTTACTCAAGTCTTATTGGAATTGGTGACTTGTTACTTGTAATGGAGTCATTTCTACAGTAAGGTATCTATACTTTTACTCATGTATGGTTTTCAGGTACTCTTTACACATCTTATATTCAGTGAGCATATCTGCAATGTATTTAGGTCCTGGGCCATTGAGTGATTTATAAAAGTACTTTAAAATCTATCCTAAATGTTACAGGAAGCCAGTGTAAGGACCTGAGGACTGGTGTGATGTGCTCAGATTTTCTGGTTTTAATCAGAATCCTGGCAACAGCGTTCTGGATGAGCTGCAACTGTCTAATGGTCTTCTTGGGAAGGCTGGTAAGGAGACCATTACAATAATCCACCCTGCTGGCGATAAAGGCATGGACTCCTATTTTTTCCAAGTTTCTCCAAGTCTTGATTGGAAACAAAACATCTAATTGCTGATTTAGTCACTGCTGTGACATGACTACTGAAACTAAGGTCTGTCTTCAGAATCACCCCAAGATTCTTGACTTGATTTTTAGTTGTTTGACCCCTAGGTATACTTTCACCTTCAGAGTTTCATCTTTGTTTTCAAATGCAATGACCTTGTTTTGGAACATCCAACTGGTAATTTCATTTCATTTGGAGATAAATCTAGGTAAATCTGGGTATCATCAGCAAAGGTGTGATACGCAATTTGGTTCTTTCTCAATTTCTGACTTTGTGGAAGCATATACAGGTTAAACAGGAGCAGTGGAAGAGCCTCGTGGGAATCCGTATGTCATGGACATTCATTTAGACTCTCTATACTCACATAATAACCTCTTCCTTCTAAGTATGACCTGAACCATCTGAGTAGCATCCCAGAAAGCCAGACCCAGTTTACCCGTCATTTTATTAGTATGTTATGATCAACAGTTTTAAACGCAGCACTAAGATCTAGCAGTACCAGCACTGATATTTTGCCAGAATCAGGATTTAAAACTAATATAATCCATGATCACCTGAGCACTCCCGTTCCATGTTTCCAATCACTCCTTTCATTTCACCGCCTCACTCTCTGCACACCTGTACGCCATCACTGATTACCTCTCATGACTACATAAACCATGCTCTAACACCACCACGTCACCAGTTTATTGTGTGCCTTCTAGCCAATATTTCAGCGGTTTTCTTGTCTCAGCCTGCCAGATACCGACCACAGTGTTTTTTTTTTTCCATGGACTTTGTCTCTCGTTTTGGACCCCAGCACATTTGGATATTTCACAGACTTTCTCTCGTCTCCTGTTCTACGACCACGATTAATCCTCACGCAGCTTTCACCAACAGGCTTCCAGCCCTGGTTAGCTTTCATCACAGAGCTCTCTCTCTTCCCACGACGTGTCTGTGTGCTTCCGCATTCCCGCAAGGCAAGCGTCATACACACCGCTACTGAAGGGACGTACTGTGCCGATGCTTCGAAGCCATGTCGAGAAATCCAAAAACTATTTAGTGAAGCACGTTTCGAGGCTTGTATTGTTTACGGCGACTGATGTCACGAATGACGCTTGAAGCAGTTCAGGAAATGGTTTGAATCTTGCCACCATGTATCGGCATAATGCCCAAGCTCTGTTTTTTTTTTAGGTGCTCTACTCTAAATGTTATTCCTGGTGTATATTGTGGAACCTCGGATTACAAGTAACGCAGTTTACGAGTGTTCCGCAAGTCGAACAAAGATTTTTAATCAATTTTGACTTGAAAAACGAGCGGTCTTGGTTTACGAGCACCGAGTATCATGTATCACGCATGCGCTTCTTGTTTTGCCACCGAGCGTCACGTCATCACAACTGAGCCAATGGTTTTTCTCTCTCTTGCGCTGCGGAATTGTAGGTAATCGTCTCCCCTGCTGGGTGAATACACACACACACACACACGCACACTCAGAAATTCTGCAAGCACTAAGACCCAGCAGGGGAGTTTCTCTCTGTAAGGCAGAGAGTGTGTGTGTGTGTGTGTGTGTGTGTGTGTGTGCGTGCGTGCGAGTGCGCTTATTCACTTACACCAACACACACACACTCTCTCTCGGCTTTACAGTCCCCCCTTCTCTCAGGTTCCCAAACAAACACACAGAAACTCTGCTCTGTCTGCTCTGTTGTGGTAAGGTGCTGGTTAATTTGTTTTTGTTGTTGTTGTTTTACTTTACAGCAGTGATTCCGTAAGTATGCGCTCACGCGCGTGACTAGCGATGTTCCTTGCTAATTTTTAAACAGTTTTAAAAACGGTCTCTCCGTTAATGGATCCAAAAACACACACACACACACACACACACACACACACACACAGCGCCTGCGTGCACAAACGGAAACACCTATCTGTCTGGATTTATTTTTACATTTTTTTTAAAGGTAAAGTGTAGGTTAATTTGTTTTATTTTTACTTTGTGTTAATTATTTTTATGTATTTATTTTTTTGGGCTGTAGAATGAATAATTTAAGTTTCCATTATTTCCTATGGGAAAATGAAATTTGGTTTACGAGTGTTTTGGAATACGAGCCCATTTCCGGAACGAATTATGCTCATAATCCGAGGTTCCACTGTAGGTCTTTTGCTTTTTTTTGTGAATCTCTGCAGAATTCATGGGTAGTATTTTTTAAAATAAAAATTAATAAAGGGTTGGCCCCAACAACCAAGAGTTGCACATGCACTGCCCTTTTCTTCTTTCCTCTTTTCAGTGACACTGCTTCAGTTTGAAGAGTTAATCACATCCTGCCAGACTCACATTAAGTAAGCACCTACAATGTCTTATTATTTCATCTTCTTTGTAACATTGCCCTAGTAAGAAAACCTAACTGTCCCTCTCTCTCATATAAACGGAATTATGAAATATTTATGTAATGGAGGAGGGTCACTTTGGTATGTGTGCTACTGCCATGGAACATTAATCAAAATGTAACAGGCACAGAAATCCCATAAATACTATTTACAAAAAACACAAGCATGTGAATAGGAGGAGAGAACAACAGATGTTTAAATGGGCTATTAGCTTGTGCTCACAATAAACAAAAATGCATAGTTTAATGACAATTATGGCCAACCAGGGCAAGATGGGTTTGAGAGGATCACATACAGTACTGGTAAATGACTGCGAACACATCTGCTCATCTTACATGTTTTGACTAGCAGGGTGGTTTGTGTGAAAATGAAGCCTCGAGAAATTAACCCTTTTGTGAACCGACTGGCTGGAAGGCTTTAGAGCTTCATGAAGCTTCATCTCACCATAACTACACACCACCCCTCGCTTCGGTGCACTCGTGCCAGCACTCCGTGCTTCTGCAATCCAGCGAGGCTTCTCCTGCTCACAAGGCAGTGCTGAGCTTAAACCACGCCTGGTATCGAAACCACCACTCGGCCGACTAAGTCATCCACAAGCATTCATAAACATCACGTCATCTCTACCCGGGATCGTCTCTCACCATCTCCACTTGGATCCACCACACTTTCTACCGAGCCTGACATGTGGCTATTTCCACATTGAAAGCATGAAGGCCCCCCTTATGGACACTATAGTGAATTTCAAGTTTCGTTCACACCTTCACCTCTCCTAACAGTTCTGCAGACACATGAAAGTAAAGTTAGGAGGTGCTGTTTCATTAAGGACTGTTGTGCAGCTATCTTCTAACAATTTTTCACCAGCTAGTAATTTACTCTGCGGTCAAAATTCTCCCGCGTTTCTCCCGAGTTATAACAATATTTTGCATCTTTCCCTCTTTGGCGAGTATGCTAATATTTCACCATAAACTGCTGCATGTAAGCTAACCTCAGACTCAGGCTAAATTAATTATCAGTCTGCGCGCCAAGTACAGGAAAAGTACCACAGCTGTACAGATAACTACTAGATGGAAGTATTAATATTTGGGTGACTGTAATGTGCCAATATGACACCAGCTATGACAATGCATTTCCTCGGCAATTAGCTTAAAATCAACACGGACCACAAGAAAAAAAAAAAAAAAAAAAAATTATATATATGAAAGCATGAAGGCCCCTTTTATGGACACTATAGTGAATTTCAACTTTCGTTTTCCGTCACATCCGCTTAGCTTTTCTTCGTTGTCTTTTCATATGTTGGACTGCTGTTGATTTTCTCCATGGTGATTTCTTTCTGCCCGTCTTTCAGACTTTTGCTGAAGCAATATCATTAATAACATTCTTAACTTTTGAGTTAAAGGAATCAAGGAGATCAACAGAGTTTGCAGAAATGCTTGATGTTAAAGATATAACATAGATAGACATCTTTAAATAAAGCAGCTACACCTTCTGCAGACACTTATGAAAGTAAAGTTAGGAGGTGCTGTTTCATTAAGGACTGTTGTGCAGCTATCTTCTAACCATTTTTCATTTAAAAACATAAAATCCAATTTGTTTGTGGAGATCAAATTATTAAATTAAAAATTTGTTTTACGAGTGAATATTTAAAAATGCTAACTTAATGGCATTACTTTTTGTAAAAGGTTCACATGCCAAAACCCTCTCAAAAAGCACAAACTGATTTACACAAAGGAAGCACAATATCAGTGTAGAACAAGTTTTGACAACAAAGTACGTTGAAAAACCACCTGTGCAGTCATACAGGAGAGAAGCCATATTACTGCTCAGTGTGGAAAGTAAAGGTTTTACTTGAAAGTGTCATCTTAAAATACATCTACTCATTCAAACAAGAAATGCTATGTCAGTGTTCAAGGTATGGCAAAAGTTTATCGAATTAGTGATAAAACACATCAGGACAGTCACACAGATAGGAAGCCATATTGCTCAGAGTGAGGAAAATATTATACACGACTGAATACTATCAAAACACACCAGCACATTCACAAGGGGAGAAGATGGTTATAGTCTAGAAAGAATTTAATTAATTAAAAAGTACTGTAAAAGTCATCATCTCAGTCACACAGGAGAAATCTGCATTGTGACACTGCATTTGTTTGCCTGAAGTGCACGAAGTTATAATGTTGGACATAATCTCAAATAACTCAATGAAGTATGCCGCGGGAGCAATAAATGGCAGAGACACAACTGAATTAGTCAGTCTAATTTGCTGAGCTACAGTAATTATCTTTCATACTGATATATTTTACTGTTACATGTTATATATAGGTCTAATAAAGCTTTCTGCAGAAAATAAGATTTTGAATTGCACTGCATTGCATTGACATGTATCTCTTTGAATGAATAATTTTTTAATGTGGTAATTCCCTTAAATTTTCTTTGAACTTGGTGACAGTCTATACACGACTAACCAGGTTTGTCCACATACTGTGCGTAATTAAAACCTTTCTATATTGTGGTTTGCACCTGAAACTGATTAAAATGCTAGATGTTAACTCAGGAGTATATCTGCAATAAATTCCTTCTTTCGGGGTAGAGAACATTCGTGCAGATCATGTATCATGACCCAAATCCATTTCTAAGCAGGATTCCTTTTCTGTGAATGGATATGATCATGTTATTGTTGCAGTGGATTACAGAATCTGATACCTAACAAGCACTTTTAATTTTATTTACCAAATGCTCATACTGAACATCCTTTAATACAAACTCACATTTACGTTTAGGCATTTGGCAGACGCTCTTATCCAGAGCAACTTACAAAAAGTGCTTTAAAGTTTACATCACTGGATAGATATTTACATTGGGTTAACTAGGTTAATAACTACACACTAAAAAACGCTGGATTGTTTTTTCTACCCAAACGCTGGGTTGCCTCTGTTGGGTCATTTTTCTGGGTTATTTACAGAGAATTGGGTGGTTTTTGTGTAACCCAGCTGCTGGGTTGAAGTTTGCTTGGCCCCTCCCCCAAGTTCAGCGGCAGTCAGCTTCATGTCTTCTCTTGAGCTCCCACACCGCTGATGACGGTTCATCCTCCTCAGGCATTTAAGAGAAAATGACGTTAAATACAAGGTCTGTATACACATGGTCACTCACCTAAGTCACATATGTCTGAAAACTTATTACTATATGTAACATTTATTACTGTTACGTGTTAAGGTTACACTCAAACTCTCAGGCTGGTCTGAGGTAAGATAATTTAGCTAACAATAGATGTTATAGTTAGCCAAAGAACCCCACCTGTGTATGAAAGAAGCGGCTAAGATGTCTTTGATGAGCTTTTTAGCTTTCTTTGTAGAATATTTGCAGGGCATACGAAGATGGTGAAGTGATGAATGAACTCTAAACTGTTAATTGTAGTGCTAGCATGACGCAGGCATTTAGTTAGGTTGCTAGCATTAGCAACCACATTAGCATTAGAACTTTATTAATCTCACTGCTTGAGAGAATAAAATGCTGGGGTGTTACAAAACACTGACCCTCTCACAAAT
>JAOVVA010037200.1:0-15194 GCA_028565275.1 Leiocassis micropogon
GGGCTTCAACGGGGAAATGCACTGTGACGCTACGGGAATGTATGAGAAGAAAATCAAGTCAGCCGACCTGCTATATATAACTGATTCTGAACGAACTCGCTTTGAGATGAACGTTTTCTAACGCATTTTTAGTCAATAAAATGTTAATATAATAGTACATAATTTGACCATTAATTTTGTGACATTATAGGGGAAGCTGAGCTTGCAGTCTTAAAGAAATCGCCACTGCCGTGTACCAAGTGGTCAATTCTTCTGTATACCTCATGTATTGTCACTTGCGCATGATCATGTACTGTCCGGTCGCCTAGGAATTACCAAGACTTTTTGCAGAATTCTGAGATATTTCTTTTGGCCTGGTTTGAAACGAGATGTTGCTAGATACTGCCGGACCTGTCAGATGTGCCAGTGCAGTGGTAAACCAAATCAGGTAATCTCAAATGCTCCACTTATTTCAATACCTATGTTGGCCCATTGCCATCGTCAAAATCAATTTCTTTTAACTATCATGTGTGCTACTACTCATTTTCCTGAAGCTGTTCCAGTGTTCAATCAGGTGTGAAAGATTCTTGCAATTCAACAGTGTTTCCAGCGCCTACCCGAAAGCCAGTAAGCACGTGAGCGATTCCACCAGACGTTAAAGTCTATGTTAAGCAAATATTGCCTAGATACGGGCAGGGATTGGGATGAAGGTGTTCCTCTTATGCTGTTTGCTGTACGAGAGGCAGTACAGGAGTTCCTTGGTTTCAGTCCAGCTGTTCGGACATACTTGTTATGTCTGTAAGAACGACTCATACTTGAACTTCTTTACTTCTTTTTCAATCACGCACTTTTTCCATCCCCAGCACTTCCTCCAGTTTAGCCCCTCTACATCATTCTATTCCTAACCCTTTGAAGAGACAGACGCTCTTTTTTATCCAACTAATGCAACAAAACATTACTTTAACTAAGCATCAGGTTATTAGTCTTACTAAACATGCAGCAATTCTGTACGTGGCCCGCCAAAGGTGTTGAAGGAGAACATTCTGGCTTCAGAGTCAGAGAGCAAAACAAATGTGCTGCAGTACGTCAGCAGGTTTTTGGAGCAGTTGTGTAAGGCTTCTTCCAGGGTCAAACGTTGACCTCTGCTCAAAAGACTATGAAACAGAGATATGACAAGAAGGCAATAATTCCCAGGTATTAGTTTTGTTACCCATTGTTGGGTCTGCTTTGTCTGCGAGATTTGCTGGTCCATATACAGTTGAGAAAAAATTGACTGACACCGATTATGTTATTCGCACACCTGAAAGACATAGAGAAACGAGGATTTGCCATATTAACATGTTAAAAGTCCACCACCCACGCTAGTCTCACCCTGAACATGAAAATACGACAGTGAAACCTGCCGTTGCCCCGGTTGCGCTTTTGATTGGAGGGTTAGTGCCTGACGAGGATGGTTTAATCTTGTGTAATGCTCCGCAACAGTGTGCTTTATTACCCAATTCAGAGAAATTACGAAAGTTGCCTACATTATTGAGTCATCTGACTAATTCCCAAAAAGAAGATATTGAGCAATTGGTTAGAATGTATCCGAATCTTTTTGGCGATACCCCAGGTCAAACCACGGTAATACAACATGATATTGATGTGAATAATGCTGCTCCAATTAAACAGCATCCCTATCGCGCAAATGCTGTGAAAAGAGAGCTGAAATATCTCTGTAAAAATTGTCCTGCGGTACCAAGCTGCAGCCCATGGTGCTCGCCTTGCTAGTTTCCAAATCCGATGGCTCTTTTCATTTTTGCACTGATTACCATAAGGTCAACGATGTGACAGTGCCTGATAGTTACCTGTACCGCGGACAGAAGATTGTGTTGACAATTTAGGTGCCGCTTGGTTTGTAACCAAGCACCATAAAGGGCACACAGTAACACTAGTACAACAACAACCTAGAATTAATAATGAATTAAAAGAAACCTGATTATACTGCATAAATATGATTTAGTACAACAAAATTCCTGAAAAAAATCATATGAAACATTTACACAAATATAAGACAATTTATTTTTTGAGTTATTCTATTCTGAAAGTTTATTTTTTCAGTTTTTTTTAATTTAAAGTTTGATCTCTTTTAAAATAATAACGATAAACAGATACAGAGAGAACAGAACAAAAATCGGCTAATTAAGTTCATTCTTTGTACAAATAAAATTATCAGCTAGTGAACTGATCGTATGTCTAAACAAAATTTACGCAATGTTGTTGTTTTTTAAACTCACTATTGTACAGTAAATGTCAATAGCTTGAGGTTCTGTTTGTTGTATAAATTAGTCAGTTGAGGAAATTACCATTAATATAGTATTTCTTCCATACGACATATTGTTACGACATTTTTATGACTTAAGCTCTAATTAAATTTAAAAACTGTGGCAACTGAAAATGTCATTTTGCACCACCTGCCAGTCATTTTACAAATGACTTTGAAATGTGACTGATTTTGGCCGCTGTTGTTTTGCACGGTGGTAATAGGCATTCTGGTTGACTACCTATTGTACCTATTGTAAGGAGAGATGATTAAATGTTGATGATCATGAAGTACCACAGTCCAGTTTATCTTCGTTAATACAGATTTCTCTTTATTGTTCAGGCTGTGCAGAACATCAGACTCCAGTGCTCCTCCATTTACATGTTGAGGAATAGAGAACTCACAGACTTGAGAAGTGTGTTCATCGTACACAGTGCGTCACAAACTGGGTGAACACAGTCATCAAATTTTCCAGTTCTGTTAATCTTGTGTGTATGAATCTGTGTTCTCTTGAATAATTCAATCAAATATGTTTCTGAGAAATTATTTATCATTATTTCTGTTTAAAATTACTTGAAGATGTAACAAGAATTTTGTAGCAAAATTGCTTGTAACAGTTCTTCAGTAGCATTTTTATGTTTAAAAAAAAACAACAAAAAAACAACAACATTTGTTTAACCCAATCAAAAATTCTCTGGTTAAACATGATTTACCTAAAATGCTTTTTTCAACATAAAAATATCACATTAACAAAATCACTTTGTCTCATGATTGTTGGATGCAGTTAAAATGTTTATGCTAAAGGTATCACTGTCTTATTGAACCAACATGATTAAAAAAAATAATAAACATAACTATACCACACTGAATGAACCAATTTAACCTTCCTTAAAATAAAAAATAGCTGTATTATAATAACAGTGTGATTGACCTCAAAGTCAAACTTAGCTAGATTGACCTAATGAGATTTTATCCAGAGTAAAATGTTCTTTAAAAATTGAATTGCCTAAAAGTTTATACTATTTATTTCATTTACCCAATGTAGTAGGACTAACATGACTGTTACATCGTTACATATTTTTCCTCATGATTGCATTGCTGCATTATTTTGTCTGCAGTATTGTGGTTATATTATAGCTGTTTGCATTTCTTAAACAGTGTTGTATACAGTACATTAACATGCTTTCAGAAATTAGCATCCAGCCTTCATGTATGTTTAAATGTCTAATACAGTTACAACTTTCAAAATTATTACACCTACTCACACAATTATGCAATGACCCCAAAAAAAACCCTTTTTTTCAGTTTGACCAGAGCAGAATAAAAACAAGTACTCAAGTATAGAAAAAAACCAACAATAAAAACATTAAATTCTAAAGTGGTATTGTTACAAAGCTACGTTAATGATTTTAAGTGCTTTAATACAAATATATCACCACAAAGTTTTATACCCAAGTTTTCATTAGTGAAAAGTTGATAACCCCAAGTTTACTGCAGTTTCGACCTGGGACTACACCATAAAAGAAAAAATATATATTTATGGCCTTACTATGCATTATCACCCAAATGAATACGGGTTCCCTTTTGTGTGTTTCCTCTCAAAGGTTCTTCCTGATGTTCATTTCGGGAATAAAAAAAAATAAAAAATTTTATCACTGTCACCTCCTGCTTGCTCATTAGTTAAAAATGTTTTTCTTCCTTAAAATGCTTTGTGACCACGTCCATTGTTAAAACCTCTATACATACACACTTTAATTTAATCAAAATATGCCAAAAAAATGTGAAATAGAGAGCAAAATAACATAGCAAAAGCTTCAATACTAAGAGTACAATAAGCATACTAATTGTTCATTGGCAGTTCATCAGTGTTCATTAAAAGACTTGGGCTTTTTAGCCAATTTTTTTCACCTTAACTGAACAAACATTCAACAAAAAATAGCAGCATCTATATATAAAATTGGCCTGCCCGTGTTTGAGTGGCCGGTGTTCATACCTCACTGTGTAAAAGTAGGAAGTGTCTTTATATTTTTTTTCTGTCATACTGTGTGTTAATAATATATCTGCCAAAACATTGGAGCAACATGAGGAGCGGCAGTGAGTTGACCGCACGCTCACTCTTTACCCTTCAGTAGCTTATAAGTGATTTTTAACATTCACTTACAGCAAATACTGTCTTTCAGGTACTGATTTCCTTTCTGCAACTTCCAGAATTCCTTTCAGAATTAGTTAGCTAACCACTGTTAAAGTAGCCTTGAAGTAGGATTGCAACCAGGAACGTGAACACAGTAACTAAAGCATGTATAATTTTTCCTTAGTTGTAAAGTAATAAGGATTACATAAGGATTGGCATAAGGATAATATAAGATACTAGAGGATTACCTGCAGATTCTGCAACTGACTCAAGTTGATGATGATGCTGCCTACTGTTACATGCATTATTGAGGAATGCCTGTAACATGCACGTGATGGAATTGCTTGTGCAAAAACAAACACCAAACATTATTTACATATCAGCAGCTGAAAGAAACTGAGGACAAGAACACAGGGAGGCATTTAAGGTTTGACGGTGGCCCCATCTGGGTGGTGTGCTCCATGGAGGGGAATTTTGAGAGTTGTCCAACTCTAAGAAGAAAATGGAACAGAACGCCATTAACTATGCACCCAGGACAAGCTACTCACTGGATTCCTTCTTTGTCATTTAATAGTGGTTGGGATCCACTAGTTTACATTACTGCCAATTGTAGATCTTATTCTCCATCATCTTATTGGCCTCTTAAAGCCAATTTTTTTCAGACCAGCCTTTCTTAAAAACATCTAATGCCTCCTACCCTGAGTTTGTCTAGACTTGTTCTGAATCTGCTTAATCTGACATGCCATACATTCTTTCTTCTTGACATGTGTTCTCTCAGTATCACTTTGCATCTTTATTTGGAGTTCTGTAAGTTGCATTAATGGACTGATGCTCAGCTGTCCTTTTATAGGCAGCTGATGACAGCTAGGTGGTGGATGAAAGCTTACTGCCAGCTCTGGTGAGTTAGGATGCCCTTGAACTCTTATGTGTATGGGCGAGCTGGTCATGGTGCTTGGCTTTTTGGCTTCGGTTTACAGGTTGAGCGAGAAGCATGTAAAGAGTAAGAGGTGTTGGCTGTAGAGGCACATCATCTCAAAACTCCTCTCAGTTTCTTCCACAACTCACTGAAACAATACAGTATCTTGAGCATCTGATTAAAGCGTTCCACCATCCTGTCCTTTTGAGGAAGGCATGCAGAGGTGCGGAGATGCTTCACCCATGACAGTCAACAGGAATCCATCATTAAACAAGATAAGTGTTGGTGAGGATCTCTTTGGGTAGACCCACATGGCTAAAGAAGAGAACTTGCTCCCTTTTAATCCTCCTTGAAGACTAGGATGTTCTTCCCTACCCTAACCTTTGCTGACTTTGACATTGCACTAAAATGCCTTGCCAATGATGGGTAGTGAGATGAGTGGAGCAGGGGCCCACTACCTAGGTGTGGCTTTCTGGCATTTGGGCCAAAGTTGACAGAAGTTTTGACTTCCACCTTGAGCCTTGGCCAGTGGAAGCTATCTTTGATCTTCTCCAAGGTTTTTCACACTCTAAGATGGCTACCAAGGAAATAAGAGCGAGCCAGGTCTGCTTTTGCCTTGACTTTATAGATGGGAGTTCTCCTTCTGCTGGGCAAAAGTACTGTCTTGAATAATCTCCAGGGTAATCTCACCTTCAGCCTCAGTCTATTCACTGTCCTTCAGGCCTGGGCCATTAATGCTAGATGAGAGCAAGGCTGCTTTTTACATCAGTGGTGACACAGCTTGGAGACTGCTTGGCTTCTCTTTTTGTCTTCTCAAGCAATCCTGGCCAGTCTCACCCTAAAAGGAAAGGAACACACCTGCTTTAGTAGAATGTTTACTATGTGGGTCTATCCCCATGATGCAGGCAGTGGAAACCTCATTTGCTGGGTGACCGAGGGGTGAGCTAGTGTGACAGCACTCCCTGTGTCAATGAGGGTAGGAAGTGGAGTTTCTTCGATTCAGACCCATTGTGTGGGTGCTGGGTTGGCATCATCATCGCTACGGTCATTGGCCCAAAGCCCCCAGACACGGGCAGACTTTGCTGGCTCGGGGGGCATTGATTCATCGATCAGGAACTCCTGCAGAGTCGGGTAGTGCACAGCTTCTCGCCATGGAGGAGGGATTGTGTGGAGGGCTTCTTTTTGACAGTCTCTTTTACATGGGTGAGCATGAAGAGTGTACATTCCAGCACTTCTACCATGTCCCCCAGGGAGGTGGGAGCGCTAATACCAAAAGCAAAGGAACCAGTCGAGGACGACTTCATTCAGTGACCTGAAGAGCCATGAGGATTAGAATTTCCTCCTTTAGCTGTCTGTAGACTTCAGCTTCCTCACTAGTGAAAGTAAAGTATGTACATTGTTGGTGAACAGTCATGGGCATTCTTCTTGCTCTGCTGTTCTCTTGGGAATCTGGAGGTAAGGGTATTTCGCCCCTCTTTTGTGTGACAGAGACGGTCATGGTGCTGAATTGGCTCTTTGGCTTTGTTTTCCTGGTCAAGCAAGAATCATATAAATCATAATCATAAGAGGGAACACACACTGCTGCTCAAAAGTTTGGGATCACTTTCTAACTCAATGGTCATTCCTGATTTTTATTTCTTGCTACATTGTAAAGTAATGCTAAAGGCATCCAAAATATGCAATAATCTCCTTTAAACTGTTAATATTGAGATATATCTACTTCTCATGATCTGTAAAGCCTTCATAATGGCTCTATTCTGAGGTTCTGTTTGCTAATTAGTGATTGGCTGGTAACTCTAAATGAATGAAAGAATGTAAAAGAATGTTGAAATTTTAAATCACTGAACAAAAACAAAAAAAATGATTCCAAATGTAGCGGTAGTACATAATTTTGTATAATTATGATCAATAAAACATACATACAAGATACAACACACAATATTATACATATATTATATGCAAAGAGCACATCAGTGTCTATCTGTAGGTTCTACACTCAGTGCAACTCCACATGATCAGTCAGTTACAAGTGTTATGTGAAAGCATCAATAAAATAAATGTCATGTAACTTGCATTTTAGCTTTGAATCATTAATATTTACAAAACCCACTATACCTTCATGTTAAAGATGCACAGAGCCATCGTCTCATGTTTAACAGCGTATGAAGGTGAGCCGAAGACAGCTGCAAAATCCCTGCTCAGATAACAGCCAACTGTCTCTCTTAAGGAATCATTATTACCTGCAAACGAATATTGTTCATATTTGGTATTATAAATAAAAAATATATGTTATTGTGGTGTACATTGGAAACCATTCAGATATGTAAATGTGAATTCCTCAAATCCTGAATTATTCACACAAAAAAATATGTACAAATATATATGTATAAATACTCTCAGGGCCTTTTGTATTATTTTTAACATAAAATTGTATAAAAAGGTTGCCTAAGACAACATGGGTTAAAAAGTTCTGTTTTGTAAAAAATAGGTTTAATCCTACCCCAACACAGTTCATTTGCATTTTGTGATGCACCACAAAATTCCATAAACGGTCAAGCCCAGACAGCTGTGAGTGAAAAACAAGTGCTCAGGGTGAAAGCTGAAAAAATAAAATGGATGTAATTATCACTCACACTTCTACAGAACTTTTTGTTCTACAGAACAAAAGTCTTAACTCCTCAAAGTAGTTTGGAATGTGAATGTATGTTTTACAGTGACAGGCTGCAAATTGCCTAAAGATGCAATTTAAAAATCAGTTGTTTATGTTTGAGCAGCAACCTCATTTCCCCTCTCATCTGTTGCAACTGCTCAGCATCACCAGTATACTAAGCACCTGCCTGGTCATCTGTTATTTTCTGCACCTGTTTCTCATTGGTTCATGCCTTAAGTTAGATGTTTTATGCTTGTATGATTCACAGGTCACTGTGTGACTGAGCACACAAAAAACACACATTCCTCAAAAACTGGTTAGGTACAGCAACTGGACCGAAAATGAGAGCCAAATACTTGTCCAAAATAGAGCCAAAAAAGTCCTTCAGAAAGTCTGTACAATATGAAGAACCGAGGGACAAATTATTATTATTATTATTATTATTATTATTATTATTATTATTATTATTATTATACAGATTAATGTCTTTCACAAAGTGAATAATAGATATCATAAACCTGTGATTCTCTGAGTCTGTGATTCAAAAGTCATAATGCTCTACATGTTTTCAGTATTAGGTTTTGATGATCTTCCTAAAATATTTAATATTGGTAAATTACTTTATTTCCTGTTAGGAACTTACCATTCATTTTATTGACAGACTCTATTTCCTAAAGGCAGCTCGGGTCTTTTGACTCTTTACTCTAACATGAAACAAAGAAAAAGAGCCAGTTAAAATAGTCCAAACAGATTATCTGTCATATACCACAGCAGTAGCACACGGCAAAGCAATGCCCCTAGCAAGTGAAATATTCTTCAATCTAGCCAAACCTATTAATTTGATAAAATAAGATTTCAAAAAGAAACATTTAAGTTATTAAGCTTATTCCTAGTCAAATGTTACTAAAATGGCAAGGGAAATTTTTGTTCTATTGGCAGATAATTCTGCTTCTTACAAGAAGTAAACTCCTAAAAACTAGCAAAATTATCTGCCAACAGAACAAGACAGAATTTTTCGCTTGCAACGTCATTAACAGTATTAACATAGAATTAGGCTTAATAATCTATGGTGGGGAATTTAAGCTCCTGTTTACAGCTGCTATAATGAAAGTGAAACCAGGAACTAACTGAGTTTTTGGTGGTTCTCCTCCTCGTCTTCTTTTTGCAGCAGGAGGTTGAAGACTTGATCCGGAGCACTCGTTATCCAAGGGACTGGATCGTCCTTCCTGACTGTCAGCATTTCGAGTCCTTCTTGTGGTCGTGGCCAATGAGTTTGTAAATTCGGTCATGAAATATGTAAGACTATTTGTCAAATCTGTAAGTGAAATCATAATGGCTCGCGCAGAGTCTGTTTTTAATTTCCCCTTACAGCATGTTAGCCTCTCTTTCTGAGCAGGCAAATAGGAAAACGTTGAAATTGTGCTTCCAAAATAAGAAGCTACATGTTTAATAAATTCCAGGACAAGGTTGTGGACTACTACAGAAATACATTCAGTGCTACTTTTTGAAGATGCATTCTTTTGAATCGAATTAGAAAACCTCCTTAAACTACTTATCGCTCCGATCATATTACTCAGAAGGGTTGAGACAGCATTTGTAAAGTGTAGATCATGCAGATGCAACATGGTAGGGTTAGTAATCAGCACACCCTTCAGCTGGTTTATGGCCGAGCTTGTTCTTCGAAACTGATGTCGGATGAAGCCATGGGAGAAACTTTCATGATCAGAGGAAGATTTCTGACCAACAGCATCATCTTTTTTGATTGAGACCTCAGTTGTCCCAATGGTTAGGTTTGACTGTCTGGCTTCATTTACAGTAGAGAAAATCTTCTTAATCTGATCTCTCACATTCCTAAACAAACGAAAAGGAGCAAACACATTTGCATAATCCAAAGCACTTTTGTTGCTCAGGCAGTTTTGACCTTCATCCCCAGGTAAGGCCTCCAAACATTCCCCTAAATCTTTTGAAAAAGACTGTGTAATTTCCAAAGCTGCAGATTCCAGATATTTTATCTGGTTACATGATAGTCCTCTGTGAGGCTCATCTGAAGAGGGGGACCTCACAGTTTTACTGTTTTTTCTTCCAGTATGGGGCATTCGCAATTTTCTAGTAAGGAGATCACACACTAACTGAGCGCATGTAGACTGGAAGTGATCAGAGGACAGTTTTTGTTTTTGCACCTTGTACACTGACAAAATTTTGCAGATCACTTCGTCTGTGCACTTGTCGATAAGAAGTAGTTCCTTTTCACAAAGAGCAGTGCTGCTGCATTTCAGAATGTTCATCATGGATGGATTTTCATGTAGAGATGAAAGTCTTGATGAAGAAGCATCACTATTTCCTGACTCTTGGTGCATGCTTTTTACAGATTTTTCATTAAGCTCTTTTTCTGGGAAAGCTGACTTTTGGACCTTTAAAAGAAATGAATTCACCTCCTTCTCTAAACATGTATAGGTTTCACTGGCAGCTGGGAAATAACTGTTTAGTGAAAAACGGAGTTTGCTTGAATCAGAATTTGTCTGAACAGACTGGGTTTTTAAACTTTTCAAAAACATCTTTGTGATTTTTGAAGCTGTTGGCCACACACGGAATGATGATTCGGTGATTGTCATTTCACCCAAGGGGCCGACAAATGGACCATTGTTTGAGTTTGGTGACCCTGCTGAAATGACTTCTTCCTTTGCCTCAAGTAGGATACTGCTTATAGTGAGTACTGCCTTGTTTCTGAGCTGCTCACCGAAAATTCTCTTTTCACTCCTATCAGAAGTCGGACTCTCCTTATCATTGCTTGTGGAAGAACATCCAAGACCTTTCCCAACGTATTTCATTGTCTTCATGATGGCACTTATAAATCGGTTTAATGCTACAGGCTTGTCAGGTTTTCTGCCTCTTGGCACTAAGTAAGAAATTTCTGGACAGCTAAATTGTATTAACTCGCTGATTATGGCCTTTGTGTACATGTCTGTAAGCTCATCAATTTGGAAGCTGTCACTTGATGATTGATGATTTTTCTTCGCCCTTTTAGACCTTTTACTTTTAGCTGGAGCTTTTGAAGAGGTAAACTGCATAAATGCCTGTTTGAACGCTTCTTTGATTTGGGTCAAAACTCCTTCGATGAAGCTGCATAGACAGTCACATGGATCCTCTAGTGATCTAAATAAAAATAAAATAAAATAAAATAACGAGACGACTATGGAACACTGAGAGCTAGTCAAACTTTGTGAATGTTATGAGTTTAATTTATCAGTAATATGCAGTGCTTAGCAAATGATCTCTATGTTAGTGACACATTGGCGACTGACCAAAAATCCTCAGACGGCAAACAATTTCAGGAAAAGTTGTTAGTCAAATACTTACCCTTGGGACATAGCAAGGCCCTGTTCAGCTTTTTCTTTTAGTTTTATTTCCGCCTGGAGAACCGGCTCTATGCCTACATCATCGATGACCGTTGGCAGGACGCATTCAATAACTTGAGTTGACAAGATTTTTACCATCGCCGAGCACAGGAGGATCATTTCCAATTTGGTGCACTTAAAAGAAAATGAAAAGACAAAGGGTGAGGTCGACTCGTTTTCTTTCTTTGAAGCTATAGATTTTTTTTTAACAAATGTAAAATAAACCACACATTTTTAGAGTTTGATATTGTTTTGAATTTAGCTATATAGAACACACACACATATATAGTACATACAGTATATAGAGTTCATATACCATAGATATATATACATTATACAGTCCTGAGTTGCCCCTCATTTCTTCATATTCAATTAATTGCAATTATAATTACTGTACCCTGTTCAAGGTGTACCCTGCCTAAGTCTCCTGGGATAGGCTGCAGGTCCCCGCGACCCTGAATACAGGATAAAGCGGTATAGACGATGAGTGAGTGAGTGAGTGAGTGAGTATAATTACTGTGCCAGGCTGCAAATATTACAAAAATACAACCTCATGTCCCATCTCATCTGTTCCAACCACTCAACAGTCAGCATCACCAGTATACTTAGCACTGGCCTGATCATCTGTCATCATATACACCTGTTATTCACTAGTTCATGCCTTAATTTATTTATTTATTTAAATGATTCATAGGTCAATGTGTGCAAATTAAAAAATTTCTCTAACATGCTCAGGTACAGGGACTGGAAAGCCAAAAAGGTTCTTCCGGATGCCTGGAGAACCATTCATTAAGACAAAACATGAAGAAATGAGGGCTGAAGGCTTTTGAATAGTACTTTAATTTTGACAGTTACTTAGCCATGATCCAAAAATTTAGAATTACATTGGAGGAAAGGTCTCTGGTCACAGCACTCCATTCCCTGAAATGATGCAAATTGCAGATTGTAAGTATATGATTTTCATTTACAATATTTTTAAATAACATATTTATACAGTATGTAAACAGACATACGTATCGCTGAGATCAAAAATGAGGTCTCTGATGTCCTTGAAGATCTTCCCTTTCATTGTATTGTTCAAATGTAGTAATAAGTGATTCGATCATTAACACTGAAATCAAATCAGATTATTAAGCCACCTACGTGGCGGTGTGACATAAATGCATTCCTGATGCTAATTATCCAAAAGTGCTAAAAAACTAGTACAGTACATTTGCCTTTAAAGTCTTATTTTCATTTTATTTACAGTTTTGTAAACATGTAAACATTTACATGTAAGTTACGCACTGTATTTTCTGCACAATTATAAAGTTAAACTCACAGGGCCCTTAATTTATTTGGATTTTGTTTTACTTTTTTATTTAATGGTATCGGCTCACTTCCCAAAAGCACATTTCCACAAGGTAGCATAACTCATTGTGTCGCATATGTTCCTATCTCACTTGCCAGTTTAAAAGTAAATCAAATTAAAATATTAATACTTTTACTGCTAGGAAATGGTTTTACTACTAAGAAAAAAATTATACTAAACAGAAGATGAGAGACAGCCTACCTTGAGAGTCACTGAAAGATTGCAGCTCTGAGAATGCATCGTTTATGACATCATAAGACAGAATCATAATATGATTTAAATAAAGCGCATACATGTTGCCATGGCACTAAAAAGTCTTAAATCTGCCAACTTTACCTTACAAAAAAAAAACATTTGACACAAGTGACCCTCTGTTAGAGACAAAGACTATATGTTCTTTAAAGGCGCTCATAAGTTCTCAAAAAAAAAGTTGGAATGAGATCCTGAAAATAAGGGCATTTTTTCCGCATATTCGCACACACGGCATTCCTTCTGTGCATGCCCAACCATTTTGTCTAGCACTAACCATACACCTTACCCTACAAGGCTCAGTATATTTTAGTGTAAACAAAAAAAAATGAACTGCATGTGACTGTGTTTATTCCCGTTGGTACAACTGAATATAATACAACAACTGAACACAATATTACGTGAAATGTAACAGTGAGCCAAGAGCCGTTGGACAAAGAGGATATATGGACCTCCCATTTCAGTGTTTTACGTATATTGCTGAATGAATGCTCTAGCCAATGACATGTCAGTTAATACTGATACAAAATTTCACATAACCTGACAAAGATATTGTCACAGTGCTCAACTCAAAGTATGATTTATACTGGAGTTACACAAAGTCGACAGCATTGTGACAATCTTCCAGTGAAAAGAATCAGTCAAAAAGGAGATTAAAAAGAAAAACTTTAAAGGGAAATTTGGTTGCTTGCTGTATGTAAGGGCTACAGGAACGGGGCTGGAAAAGTTCGTTCTCACCGGCTACATCAGCCTTCTCTTGTGGCGGATGTCCAACAAGTTTGTCCAAAGTCTGCAACTCCTGAAGGTGCTTAATGTCTAATGAAACAAACAAATAAAAAAAATATTAAAACATTTGAGATTTACCTAAACACCATTCAGCTACTCCATTCCCAACTTTCTTACGGTTGAAAGGTGAGCTTGAGCTTGCTCATGGGCTGGTGCTTACCTGACTGCTAATGTGGTGCTGATGGAGACTCCGGAACATTGTCCTGCAGTTTCTTTGTTTAAAATCTTGTTTTCCTCGTAGGCTTCTGAAAAGAACTCAGTTAAAGCAAAGTGTATATAATTACCAAGATACCAGGTCCAGCATAATAATAATACTGTAAGCAGCTGACTGATTTTTACTATTAAAAAGGTGTGACATAAATGCATTCCTGATGCTAATTATCCAAAAGTGCTAAAAAACTGTTTTGTGCATGTGTCAAAGCATCTATCATTGAAAGTTGCTGCCTAGTACATTTGCCTTTAAAGTCTTATTTCCATTTTATTTACAGTTTTGTAAACATGTAAACATTTACACGTAAGTTACGCACTGTATTTTCTGCACAATTATAAAGTTAAACTCACAGGGCCCTTAATTTATTTGGATTTTGTTTTACTTTTTTATTTAATGGTATCGGCTCACTTCCCAAAAGCACATTTCTCATTTGCCAGTTTAAAAGTAAATCAAATGAAAATATTATTACTTTTACTGCTAGGAAATGGTTAAATGGTTTTACTACTAAGAAAAAATGTATATTAAACAGAAGATGAGAGACAGCCTACCTTGAGGGTCACTGAAAGATTGCCACTCTGAGAATGCATCGTTTATGACATCATAAGACAGAATCATAATATGATTTGAATAAAGCGCATACATGTTGCCATGGCAAGTACTACAATACCCATAATGCTTGGAACATTAATACAGCCCATTTTAATTAGTAAAATTAAGGAAATAAATCATAAATTTAAGTTAAGTAACAGGAAAAAATGTAGAATTATCTCATTGGTAATGGAGAAAATATTAATGTTTCTGTGCAATACTACAGTGGCCCAGAAGGGCAAATCATCGTTCCCGTATAAGTGTATGTTTTTTTCCCTTGTAAATGTGTTTTGTTCCCCTTGAAAATGTGTGCTTTTTCCCTTATAAATGTGCTTTTTTCCCCTTGTAAGTGTGTGCTTTTTCCCGAGTAAGTGTATGATTTTTCCCGTTTGTGGGCAACTACTTTTTCCCGTGTTAGAACTCTCTTTCTCCCGTTTTTTGCAAGCTTAAAGCTAATGCGCAAAGAACTATGTGAGTGAGGTCAAAACGCAACTGAACACGGAACCTTTCCGGATATCAGCTCCAGGACTTAACATGATGGAATATACAGTGAATTACAGCCTATCAACTATTGCTAATTATCCCTGAGCTGCTCCTGTTATGTGCTAAATGTTACAGATGGTTAATGAATTGTTG
>JAOVVA010037251.1:0-15191 GCA_028565275.1 Leiocassis micropogon
GTGTGTGTGTGTGTGTGTGTGTGAGTGTGTGTGTGTGTGTGTGTGTGAGTGTGTGTGTGTGTGTGTGTGTGAGTGTGAGTGTGTGTGTGAGTGAGAATGTTCAGACTGCAGCATCACACCCGTGCGCTGAGGTTAGCTGGAGCGGAGCGCTGCGGCGCGTTAGACAGGCCACGCCCATTTCCTGTCGTCTGTGATGAACTGATTATATTTTCAGCCTCACAGTGATGTGAATCTGCTGATTGCTCACTTTCTCTCCAACAAACACCTTCCCTGTTTTGCATGTGTGTGTGTCTGTTTTCGCACGTGCATGTGTATATTTTCATCACCGCATTCCTCACCTTAAACACGTTCCCGTGTTGAAGCCTGTGAGTCTCCAGGTGTGAACCTCAGCGCCGCTCCACGCCTCGCTCAGCCGGAGAGAACACGCGGAATGTTCCTCAACGTCCGGCGTGTCCCGGCTCGTCCTGGAGATCGCTCCATGTCTCTCTGTCTCTATCTGTCTAACCTCACGTCCTGCTCTCCACTCAATCCGTTTGTTCCTTTACGGATTATTTAGACTCGACTCGAGGCCAGTTTGAGGTTAAACCTACGTTAAGGCTGAGCGCTGCGATGATCTCGGTCACATTTATGGAGAAATCGTCACTGACGTTTTGTTAGAATTTATATAATAATCACAATTTGGTTGTTTTATAAATTTTTTCTTTGTTTTTTCATTATTAAGTTCATTCATTATTATTCAAATATCACAAATTTTAATAATTTATTATTTTTGCAGTCCCCCCCTTTGTGTTAATTTTTAATTATTCTTCCTTATTTTAATTGTATTATCTTTAATCTATATATTTTTTTACATTTTAACTTATCTAACGCACTCATCCCACATTTTCAGTTAAATCAAATGTTATTTTATTTTTATAATTTTGTTTTCCCTTATGTTTTTCTTTTTTTTCGTCTTGTTAATATCAAAAGATACTTTTTAAATTTATTTTGTAGAATTTAATACCTCATCAAACACACAAACCTTTTGAAGTGTTTTTTTTTTCCTTAAAACATATTATTTTATTATTATTTTTTTTCTTTTTATTCATGGAAGGACAACATACCTTTATATCCCTTTATACTTGGCTACAGCGTTGCCTCTGACACTGGAGACTCCTTCCATGAATAGTTACAGACTAGTTACCTCTTTATGGTGGGAGAACCTCAGCTTCTCAACAATGAGTTGTTTTTGAGTGTGTGTGTGTTTGTGTGTGTGTGTGTGTGTGTGTGTGTGCGCTCCACTAAAGGAGTTCCTGTGAGGCCGGCGTTTCAGACATGAATCAGACAGTCCCCTGTAATTTATTAGTAGTATTAAAATATGCGGTTAAGATATAAACAATTCTTTTAAATACAACAGTAAGTATAATTAGATTTTGGTTACTTTAATAATGCTCAGAGAAAATGTATTTATTATTGTTATTGTAGTCGTCGTCGTTGTTATTGTTATTAGCTTTAATGTCAGTTTGCTTCGGGGTTTTTTTTTTTTTTTTTTTTCTTTTAGGAAAAAAAACTGAAGAGTGTGTTCTCAGTGTGTGGTGTGTTTCTGGGGAAACGTTTTTTTTCTCCGAGTCTGATGTGGTTTCTCGTCTCTCGGGCGTGTAAGAGTTTAATTCTCATGTCGTGAGCCGCTCCAGCTGGCCGCGTGTCAGGAGATTCTGAGAAGTGTTTTTCTCTCTTTCCCCTTTTCTTTCTTTCCCTCCCTCACTGCCGCATTCTTGAACACTCACACACACACACACGCACACACTTCCCTTCTCGAACGCTCATTTGTTTAACTCTGCGCTTGTGTTCTCAGGAACAGGGAAGTGTCTGTCTCCAGCCGCACTGCGTTCCGAGGGTGTGAGGTTTAGCGCTTTCTCAGACGCGTCCTCACGCAGCGTTCGCCAGAAAAAACTCTGGGCAGAGGAAAAAACAAGAACGCACTCGGTAAACCCGGAAACACGGGACGCCTGTCCTTAACCCCAACTGAACCCCATCCCGTCCCGCTGTTGGTGCGCGAACATGTTAATCACAAAATAATATTTTATCTGATAATCGATGGTTCAGCGTTAATGACGTGTGTAACAGCTGCAACTAACATTGCCAGGTTTTATTACGGGTCCAAGCACTGAACACTTGAGCGTAGGTGTAATGTTTACACTTTATATTTCTTCTTCTCCTTCTCTTCTCCTTCTCTTACTCTTCTTGTCCTTCTACTCTTCTTGTTGTTATTGTTGTTCTTCTTCTTTCTCTTTCTTGTTCCCTGTGCATCTTGTTCTTTTGTCTTCTTGTTCTTAGTTTTTCTCGTTGTTCTGCTTTCTCCTCTTGTTCTTTTGTTCACCTTCTTGTTGTTTTCCCTCCATCTCTTAATTTTTGTCCTCCTTCTTATTCTTGTCTCTCTTTTTTGTCTCGTCCTCTTCCTCTTCTCCGAGTTCGGAAGATAAAACTCGCCATACACTGTATATGTATAAGTGCTCTAGCGCCACCAACAGAACAAATTCAGACACAAAGCCATACAGTAACAACACAAAGTTTTTTTTTTTTTTTAAACTTGTCTACGATTTTTTGGGTCACGACTCCAGTTCTATCGTGGTCTCGGTTTCTAGCATTTCAGATTTTCGGTCATGTATTTATATATATAATTTTAATTTTTTTATTTATTTTTTTATTCCAAAACAACATATTTTTATTCTAAACCTGTGTCTTTGTCTCTGCTTCATCATCTGCTTCCTCATTATTAACCTGTAGTTAATAAAGTTAAAAAAGTTAAAAACTATCAAAAAGTTGAACAAACTAAAAGTCTTTTAGGAACGATTTCCCGTTTAATCTGCAGACACGACACGTCCTCGATCGTCTGAATATCTGTGGACGTTCTGAGACATGTTGTATTTCATACATGTTTAATAAACGCTTTCGATGACGTGACCACGAGCCGAGATCGGACCGGGCGTCTGGCGTGAAAGTTGTTGTTTCCGATATCGATGTTGCCAGAACATTCCGGCCGTGTTGTGTAAACCTCTGGAACATTCCGCCGCTTCCCAAAATACATAGGTGTGTGTGAGAGTTTGGTCGTTATTATCATTTTTTTAATAGTATTGTCGACAATTGTTTAGTTCTACTCTTCTACTCCCACGGGGGGGAGACTCCTTTTCTTATACATCTCTGTGTGTGTGAGAGAGAGAGAGGTGTGTGTGTTCAGCTACAGTAGTGAGTTCTACCTTTATATCTCTATACCTTTATAACAAGTGACGACGCAGTAAACCCTCTCCGTGTGGTGCTGAAAAGGAAAAATAATCCACCGTGTGCAGGTGTGATGTCACTGTTACCACGACAACGCAGATTATTTCCTTATAACAGGACGTCCAGGAAGTGTTTTAATCAGGACGCAATCGATTCCCTTACAGCTTCACCTCTGACGCCGGAGGACTCCTTCCTCAAACGTTAATACTGCGTTATTGTGAACGAGCTGTCGCTATGGCAACGAGGGCGCACCGCTAATGTTAGAGATATCCAGATTGAGTTTGGTCATTTTTTTCTCTTTTTTTTTTTTTTTTAATCTTTTGAACAATTATAGAGTTTAGTCATCGTCACTGGTTTATGAAACACCGATCCGCTCGCTGCGTCTGTGAAACACGACACCGTCGGCGTCACACAGCGAATCTGGAATGTGCAGAGTTCGTTCCCTCCAGCACGGGATGTTCCCGGTGCTCCCCTGAAGCGCTGAACATCTGGAAAAACAACTGCATTCAAAACAACCATAATGAGTATAAAAAAAAAGAAAAAAAGGACTGTGATGTTTGGATATGGATATCAGTTAAAATAAAAAATAAAAATAAATAAAAAAGGACAGTGTTTATAGAGTCGCATTACAGATTGTTTTGGACACATGAGGAAGGAAGTGGATGTGAAAACAGATGTGTGTGCGCTTTCATCAGGGAGGAAGTGATAGTCACGCTGCTGGAGCTGCTGATTATAGCTCTCTCTCTCTCTCTTTCTCTCTCGTTTTTTTTTTTTTTGTTCTCAGTTATATTTTTCATACACACACAGTAGCAGTCAAAAAATTTTGACAAGTTTGGATTTATTTTCTACATTCTAGAACAATCCTGGTGATTTCAAAACTATGAAATAACACGCATGGTGTTGGGTAAATATTTTAAGACATGAAGGTCAGCTGTTCTGGAACAGTTCTTACAGGAACAGTATTGTGTCGAGTGCGTTTGTAAAAACCCATCAAGCTCCATGATGAACCCGTCTCTCATGAAGACCTTCCCAGGAGAGCAAGACTAAAACTGACCTCTGCTGCAGAGGACAAGTTCATTTAGAGTCACCAGCCTCAGAAATTACTAATTAACAAACAGCACCTCAGATTAGAGCCTCAATATCAACTGTTCAAAGGAGATTATTGTGTGTTTTGGATTAACGCCTTTAGCAAAGTGGAAAGAAATGCAAATCAGGAAAGACCGTGGAGTTAAAAGGTGTGTCCGATATACAGACTGAGAGAGGGAGAGCTCTCTGAAGTCAAGTGCATAATATTGCTAATCTACACCGAGTTAAAGGAACATTTATGACCCTGAAGGTGATCGCGTTGTCCTGAAACTTTGAATTCCCTTCCTGCATCCAAACAGTGGAAGCCAACAGACTCGCCACGTCCCCGAACATTCAGAGCCATAACATCCTGCAGGGAAAGTTCTAGCCAGTGCATATCATTTTGGAGGCATCATTCATGTGGATTTTCTAGCCCGTGGTGTCACCATGAACCCTGTGAACTCCGCTCTCAGGTTCTACAAGACGTGCAGGATGTACTCAAAGGGAAAAAAAACAACAACAACAAAAAAACCAGCCTGGTTTGTTTTAACGCATGACCACGTTACAGGAATTCAGCTTTGAGTTAGTGCCACGTCACCCAAACTGTCCTGAGGCCATTTCCACATGGTTCGGCCATTTGAAGGAGTTCCTGGGAGGCCGGCTCTGGGATACTGGGAGAACTTTCCATCCTGATGGTGTCCAAGCACTAGTGGAATTGTGGGATATGTGCATTAGTGTAGCAGCAGGTTATATAGATAAATAAAGTGAGTTTTTACTCTCGCACAATAAAAAATCCTGGTTTGACTTGAACGCCCCTTGTCCGCACGTCACGTCACGTCACTCAGCCCACATTAGGAATAAAATTAGTAGAGTGTGAGTGTGTGCATCAGCGCTATGGTAATTAACTAGCGGCTAACAGGCTTTCACATTTGCCCAGGAACGCGAGACTTTTGTTTGGGTTCACAAATGACAATTTGTAGGCAAACGGTGGCCATTACTTTTACACTAACCTTGAAATTATTTTTAATGATCCTGACACTTGAATGTCAGCTGCTTCAAAAGTTAGAGTTGTTTGGTTTAAGCCTCTGATTGCAGTCAGACCATGGTCTTAGTTTCCCCACTGGGCCTGAAGACACGAAATTATGTTGAAAGTACGTCGCTTGTAAGTTTAATAAAAGTAATTTGCTCATCACTGATCGTTCCGAACCTTTGACCTTGAGTGGAAATCACACGGACCTTAAAATATTAAGTGTGAAAACTCCTGGCTTAAAGTATCGACTGATTTCAATTCCTGTCCAGCTTATTGTTTTATTTAATTTGTTTCCAGTTTCTCACAAATATCCGATCCGAGCGTTGTCGTCGCTGCGGTCAGCTTCAACCTAAAACAGATACTGTACCGGATCAGCGCCATCTCTAATTATTTATTATACAACGCACTCCTGCATGAAACCAGCGGTCAGGATCGTCCCCGCCGCCGCGTGCTAGTAAAATCCGTCCCGCGGGATTAGCCAAAAGGCAGAGGGATTTAAAGCTTAAAAGATGAGACGAGATGAGATCAGAACATCAGGTCCGGTTCATACGCAGGACGCAGAGTTCTAGTAGTTGGAGAAGATTACAAAAAACATAATAATAAAGAGGGAAGGTTAAGTAAGATCACAGAACCTGCTGTTTGACGCAGGACAGAGCGTGTGTACAGATCGTGCCCAGAGATACACGGCGTGTCTGATCGCGTGCGAAAGTGAGGAAGGTTTTTTAATTGATTTATTTATTTGTTTATACCCTGAGGACGAGATACTTGACTAGACTTGTGAAGTAATTCCACAATTATTACCTAACAGCATAATTACAAAACAAACGAAACGAGCATTGAGGCCAGGTTTCTTTAATACAACACTCATCCAGATCTGAGTGCGAAGTTTAACTTAAAGTCTATTGGTTAAGGTGAGGTCGTGTAGCTAAACGCAAAGCTTTGTTGTCCGCTTGTAAAAAAAAAAAAAAAAAAAGTTAATGAGACACGATGTCAGTTCCACCATTCTCATCTAACATAGAGACAAAAACATAAACTTTTGGTCCGTATTGTTGTCATGATGATGTGATCCAAATTTTGCGAAGATTAAAACAAACTTCGAAAAGTTGTTTGTTAAAATTCAAAATCAGATGATGCCTCGCACGTTCCTGAGAATTAGAGGCCCAGAAGTTCTGAACTGTTTGCATCATCATGTCCATATGCAGTGCTAAAACCCCGCCCACTCTGATTAATACCAGACAAAGTAATGTCAGTATCAGTCGGTACCATCCGTCCTCCACATAATTAATTTGAGAAAATGTTTTACTTTTACTTAAAAAAAAAAAAATTATTGTTGTTGTTGTTTAAAGGAGGACAGTAAGACGTCGCTCCTTCATCTGAACAGTAGAAAATATTCTGCATTCACATAAAAATTTTTAAATTCTGTTTAAAAGATGCTTCATTTAATAATTACAGTTGAATCTGAAAATATTCAATGCTCAGAGTCGTTTACTTTAAAGTTTTCAGGTTTTACCAATAATGAAAGGAAAGCAAAATTTCTTTCTCTCTCTTTTTTTTTTTTTTTTTTTTTTTTTTGTCTGGCTGATCCCGAAATAAAAGATCTGTGATCCGTTGCACTTCTACTGCGTTTATTTCTCCACCCTGACATCACACTTCTGCAGAGTTTTGGACTTGAAAATGTGCACAAGAACATTCTGGAAGCCTTTAAAGCCCCTCTCTCTCTCTCTCTCTCTCTCTCTCTGCAGCCGCGGTGGGGGTGGGGTGGTAATGTGTACGCAGTGCAGTAATGTACAGCAGATAGTGTTTTTGTCTCTTTATTTAATTATTTCCTCCCTCCATGCTCGGTAAGAATGAACGCAAGGGTATACTGTACAAACCCCCCCACCTCTCTCTCTCTCTCTCTCTCTCTCTCTCTCTCTCTCCAATAGCATGTGACCTCGCGTGTCTTTGCACACCAGTCGTCTGTGATCTTGAACGTTGCAACCTCAGTCACCGCGTGCGCACGGCTCACGTGGCACACTGCCTTAGTGTACACAGTGTTCTATGCACGCGGGATTTCGCTTACATGATTTCTCACACACACACGCACACACACACACACGCACACAGCTTCCCTGTCACCATTTTAAAGCAGTAAATCACACACACACACACAAAACATGACCTTGTATATGTCCTTGCTTATTGCATACAGACTGCATGATGATGTACATTTTAATTTTCTAGTGTTTTGTTTATTCGAATTAAAGGGGCGGTACGCAAAAACAAGCCTCCAGCGTCCTCCTGTATCGTAAACATGATGTTCATTAGTTCATTATATAATTAAATTTAAAGGCAAAATGCTAACACACACCCTAAAGATTGCTGTTTTTGCGTGCGAGTCGGAGTCTGTTGTTCCTCACCATGAATCAGAGTGAAGTTTGTGAAATGATTAGCGATAAAGAAAACGATTAGCTGACTAGCTACGGTGAGGTCAGCGTGATGAGTCAGGACTCAGTTTAAGCCCCTCAGAGTAAAAGCAGCAGACGAGAGAACTCACATCTCTTCTCCATCATCATCATCATCATCATCATCACCACCACCACCGCTCTCATTTCCTCTTTGGCTCAGACGCGTAATCGCACTTTAGTCACCAGGCGCCGTCTCCAAAGAGACCGTTTATTTCTCGGGAAATGACTCGCTGCTGAAACACTCAACTTTTTATCTCGCTTTTTCTTCTCCTTTTCTTTTTCTCCTTCCCTCCGTCAGGCTAAGCAGCGACGCTGGTTATCATTACTGCTAAACATTGCACGCTAAATATAAACTAAACAGCACCCTGACATCAGTGTGTGTGTGTGTGTGTGTGTGTGTGTGTGTGTGTGTGTTAATGTAAATCGTCCCCTAACAAGTTTACACGGCACTCTGATTAGGGTTCGTGTCGAAGGTTTCACCAGACGGCCGATGTGTTAATTAGACCTTCAGTTCGCACAAAAAAAAAACCCCACACGTTAAAAAATAAAAACACATGATTATGCAACCGCTCGCGCTCGTCTCAGGAACCTGCAATCAGTCTCGAAACAAACCGCACGCCGGCGGTGTCCCTGCCTGACGATGGAGCTTCTGTGTCCTGTCTTTGCCACCAGATTAGCATGACACGTGTAAGCGGTCGCTCTGACAAAACCCTTTCAAAGTGCTATTAAAACCAGCCGGATCGGAACGTACACAGACATGATCTGTGTTGGTCTACATGACATCACTTCCTGTGTATGTTTGCAGCGTTGTTCAGTGTTCTTCTTTAAAATTAAAACTTCTACATAGTTTAATTACAATTACACAATCGTTAGACTTGTGAAATTCAGATTCTTGTCGTGATTTGTGGTTTAAAATGTAAAACTTGTTTTTAATTGAATCATCCAAAACATTAAACAACATTTGAAAAATTGTTACATTTGTAGCAGCGATCATTTTATTTTGTCTGATTTATAAGCCATTAGACGGCCTAGGTTGATTAACGTTGACTTTTAAAAAAAAAAAAAAAAAAAAAAAAAAAAATTTAAGGTATTTATTTTTATTCTTGCTACGTGCAGCTACAAATTTACGGCTGATCCAGTGTTCATGCTAGCAACCGGCGAAACAAGTAATTTTCCAATGTACGTCTGAAATACAGAGCTGGGATTATGTTAAGGCTAACCATATGTTCATGTTAGCGAACAACAATATAAGTAATGGCAACTGTTAATTTTCTGCATATGTACGCGATTATTGGAAATAATTACTTTTCTCTCCAGGGCCACTTTTTATTATTTATTTGTTCTAAAAATTTTTACATTTTTGTTACAAAAATTGTTACACGTATCTCTTAAGTTGGTCATTATACAGACTAGGTTAACATTGACTTTTTTTTATTATTACTATTAAAATTTTTTGTTGCTAACAGTTTATCTAATGTTTATGCTAACAACCAGCGGAACAAGTAATCTTTTATGTACATCGTACAGAGAAGTTACATATTTACCGCTAACCCAACAATCTTGCTCGCTAACGATCAACTCAATTAATTCTGATTCTGATTATTTTCGGTGTATGTATGCGTATAGAGCTGCAGTTTCAACTAAAACAACAAACAGGTTTTTTTTTTTTGTTTAATTCTATGCAAATTATGTACAAAAAAATTCTAAACAATTGTTTAAACCTTTGACTTCCTGCTCTACCTGCGATTAGTTCCTGTTTATTGTTCGGGAGAAGAACATTGACTGTGGTTTCTATTATTTAGTTTCATACATTTTGTTAAGCACAGAAACGTTAAGTAGCTAGTGCAGTTGGTTTGTTTTGATTTGAGAACGAAACTAGCAGGCACATGCTCGTAGGAAACATCGATTCGTGACGCAACACAATTCTTTGTGCGCCAGTTTATGGTTCACTGCACGGACTCACTGACTCACAAAATAGTTTTTAACGTTTATATACGTTTGTGTTTGAGGTGGTAAAATTTTGCAGTTCCTCTTAAACTGTTCACACACACAGAGCCAATAAAATCATAATACTTATTGAATCACGAGATATAAATCGAATCGGTGCCCAGGTCTCGTGATTATATCGTATCGACTGACCCCTGGTTAGTCTCATCCTTAGAAGCTGGTACGAATCACTACTGTGTGGCGAGTTGTGTATAATAATTCCGTTATACAGGATGATCTTACTGGATGATAAGAATTTTACCGGATGATTAAATCCGATGCACAGGCCACGCCCAGAAAAAAAAACGACACAGTTACGGTTGTTGCTCTGGGAGAGGGGGGGGAGGGGTGAGAGGAATGTGTACAGGATAAATTTACCCTCAGCCCGCACGCCTACGGATCGGATTTCCGATCTTCCTCACCTTTCTGCTCGGAGTTCTCTTTCTCCCTCTCTCTCTCCTCGACCTACATTCAGATGGTGTGACAGGCTCAGATTAGCCTCCAACACAGAACTTTTTCATGGAGAACCATTCACTGTAGTCCAGTTACTGACCTACCTCTGTGTGTGTGTGTGTGTGTGTGTGTGTGTGTGTGTGTGTGTGTGTGTGTGTAATGTTGCCATATGAATAAATACGGGCTGAATGAGTCAGAGTCGTTACTCAGTCTGTTCTTGAAAAGACGTTCTATTATTAGTGCTTCATATTTTCTTCTTTTGTTCCAGACCGTTTGTTTGTGTGTGTGTGTGTACGTGTACGCTGCTCATAACCATAGCGACGCTCTCACCTCGTCGTATCTATTTTGGGATCGGCTAACCCACTAGCCTAGCTGTGTTAAGTCATTAGGTTTGATTTTATGTCCTCACTAAGGCCCCCCCACCAAAGGTTTTAAAAAAATAAGATGGAAATCATAAACTCGAATTTTAAGCTGGAAAATCAGCGGTAAAATATATTCACCAATCTCCAGACAAGTTAAGAATCTGGTCATCGTCGAAGTTATCTTACATTTTAAAAAACTGTTTGCGTCGTTTACAATATAAGATAAAAGCAGGGGAGTGTTGGTGTAGTGCGGCCCCTCTGCAAAATGTAGGGAAAAATATTTGTTTTAAATTTTATTCTTAATTATTTTTGATTAATTGTTTAGTTGTACTTTTCTTTAGTGCTGCACTATTAATCGCATAATAATCTAGATCGCGATATGGAGCTACGCAATTATTCAGTCGTAAAAGATCGCAGTTTATAGCAGGCAAGATATGTGGTGTAGCCAATCGTTTATGTAAGAGTTTGCCATTTAAGTATTTAAAATCTTTTTAATTCTGTCTAATTTGTGTCATTTGCTGTTAGTTTAAATAAATACATTTGGATGCTAAATTATAGATTTAATAGTTGCAGTTTAAATAGCGGTTTCAGTACGTCCTCGGAGGAAACGCGAAATAGCCTCCGCCCCCTTCCTGGCTGGTGGTTGTAGCCATGATGTGGGCGGGCCCTAATGGTGGGTAGGAATTAACTACGAATAAAATGAAGAATATAACATTTAAAAGTAATTCGTCTAGAATTGTTCAGTTTTCTTCATTAAACATTGATTTGTCCCAGTTAACGATTCCATAAAAATTATAAGGTTTAGCCGATTTTCTTTTTTTCTCTCAGAATATTTGGAACAAGCTTTTGTTTAAGCTCCGCCCCATCTCTATTATTATGGGTTGTTGTGTTTAACCAATCACAGAGCATGAAATGGTGACTAAACTATCGCACCATCAAAGTGTTCTTATTCTATAACTTATATTTAATTAGATAAAATAAAAACTAACATTAAATCATCAAAACTAGATTACATCGTGTGTAAAAAATAAATAATAAAATCATTTTTACTTTCACTTTTTACTGTTTACTTTCCCGATTTTTTCATTGATGTTTAACCAAAGTCCAAATGATTGTTTTCCTTCATGAATTGTGTGTGTCTGTGTGTCTGTGTGTCTGTGTGTCTGTGTGTCTGTGTGTGTGTGTGTGTGTGTGTGTGTCTGTGTGTGTGTGTGTGCGCGCCTACACAAGCCCTTCTGTCCATCTGAACACAATGAATCAAGAGCTTGTTTCTTGCTGTAGAACAGGAACACACACACACACACACTCTTACAATGACATTTCTGTCTCAGATCATAAAACCGATTCAAAATTCTAAACAATTGGCGCCTGTAACCAGAGATTCTCTGAAACACCTCTGATGCGCCCTCTCACACCGTGTGTGTGTGTGTTTGTGTGTGTGTTTGTGTGTGTGTTTGTGTGTGTGTTTGTGTGTGTGTTTGTGTGTGTGTTTGTGTGTGTGTCTACAGTGTTTGTGTGTGTACAGTGTGTAGAACATCCTGTGTCAAACCGGCTCTTAAACACACATTTACACAGGATCTGACATTAAAGCGTGTGTGTGTACAGAAGTGACACATTTTTTATTTTTTAATAATATGTTTATTTAGAATCTGTCTCAAAAATTACTTCATTACTTCATTTTGAAATGTAAGGTGTGTGTGTGTGTGTGTGTGTGTGTTGTTTCTGAGATCCACACACTCACTCCTCATCATTACACATGTAACTGAGATAGACATCTGATATCACACACACACACAAACACACACCTGAGGGTGTTACTATAACTAGCACGTTGTGAAATAAACACGGCAGGTTTATGTGAGGATAAAGGTGTGTGTGTGTGTGTGTGAGAGAGAGATAGAAAGAGAGCTGTGGAGAGTACCTGAAGGACAATGGGTGAATAGACATGTAGAGACAGACGGGAAGAGAAAGAAGGAGACATGTGGAGATGGACTGAAAGTGAGGGAGACACACACACACACACACACACACACACACACACACACAGGGGCATGTGAAAGTGTTCCAGAACTCCACTCTGGTATTTATTTCCTCTCCTCCGTCTCCGCTCACACTTCCTGCTTTTCTGCTGTTTGTTTGTTCTGTAAAACAAGTGCGACCTGATTTGTGCAACCAGTTACACACACACACACAAACAGACACACACACACACACACACACACACCCTAGTTTCTGTTCCATCTGCTGACCCGATATTCAGGACACCTGCAAAGAAGATTTGTCCTCCACACACACACACACACACACACACACACACACACACACACACACACACACACACAGTAGTTGAGTCTTAGAAATAGTTTATTGGAGTTAGCTCCGCCCCAGCTTTCCTCACTATGTGGCAACTTAAAAACAACTTGGATTAAAAAAAACCTGTAGATGTCTAATAGTTGTTTTTAACGTCGTTGCTACGGTTACGTAACGTCTTTCCCCCGGTGAAGCGCAGATACAGACTTAAAACCTACACAAATCTACAACCTGAGTTCATCAGTAAACTACACTAGGAGAAACACACAATAACGGCGATTATCATGACCTCTGACCTTTCCCTCTTTGTCTCAGGCGTACGAGAGGAGGTTCCCTACGTGCCACCTCATCCCCATGTTCGTGGACAGCGATGTCCTCAGCGAGGAAACGAGTGAGGACAACTCCACGCACAGAATCGAGAGGAGGTGCAAGCTGGACGTCGACGCCCCCCGACTCCTTAAAAGGGTAAAACGGCGCTTTAGTTTTAGTGTCCCGATGTGTTTTTATTCCTCTCACACACCACAGCAGCGTTCAGCAAAACACGGATGTCATGTTTGATCTCCTTACTTAAAAAAAAAACTTTATCGTATTATTATTGCTAGCGGAGCGTCCGCCGCGGGCTCCCCGGTAACGACCCGTTACTATAGAAACCATAACGTATTTGAACTTACACCTCCTGACCAATCAGCATGCAGATCTCCTCCAAACGCTCGCTATGACATCACGCAGGAATCACCTACGACTCCGGTACGAACGCCACCAGACTGACACGAATCATCTGCGAGATACAAAATGTAGACTTGATACAAAATCTTTTGAACCTCCACCGCTTGAAATTTTTATTGTTCACGGAGTAAAGTAACACGATTTTATGAAAATACTAGTTTCTGTATTTTTAGTTACTGTTAAATCCTACTAACACACAAGACTGGACTGCACCACCTGGAGGATTAGAAAGGAACTGCAACATTTTACCACCTTAAATGCGAACATATCGAACTTAATAAATAATTTTTTTTTAATTTCATTTCAATCAGTATTTGAGTCAGTGTGGTGATGACCGTGAATTGTCGAAGAAAAGAATCACTGAATCGATTTATCGATAAATTTTTTTTCTTTTCTTTCTCTCCATCTCCCCAAACCTCTCCATCATCCCTATATAGGTGCACTACACTGTTAGTGTTGTAGGATGCTATATTTCCACTAAGTAGTGCACAAGTAGGTGTTCAAACTAGATAGCTAGTGCTGTGGGTTTAAAAAAAACAAACAAAAACAGTAGGAATTGTATTCGGCGTTTTTTCTATAACTGACTGTACACACACACACACACACCTGCTACGATGTTTATCTGTCCATCTGCGACTACGTTCTGAAATGTGAAGCGCGTTTTCTTTAAACGTTTTTGAGCTTCAGACGTGACGGACTTTCTACAATGTCCCGCGACCTTGAGATGGGATTCAATAGCGCTCCTGCTGTGCTGCAAGTGTGTGTGTGTGTGTGTAAGTGCGTGTGTGAGTGTAGTCGCAGTGTGACGGTGTTACTGACGCGGTGTTTGTGACGTGCAGATCGCCGGCGTGGATTACGTCTACTTCATCCAGAAGAACACGCTGAACCGCCGCGAGAGGACGCTGCACATCGAGTCCCACAATGAGACCTTCTCCAGCCGCGTCATCATCCACGAGCTCTGCTGCTACTCGGTGAGTCTCTCACACACACACACACACACACACACACACACACACACACACACACACAGACTCAGGAATGTGTACTGTTTATTTTATTTTTGAGAATTAAACCATCTGTTAAATTCTCAACTGGACATAAAGAGAAACATGTGTTTATTATCATGTTTTTATTTTATTTTTTTTCTTTCGGGGGAAAAACACACACACACACACACGGATGCTTATGATCCAGGTCGTGACTCCACTCAGCTGGAATTCTGCTTTAAAGATCATCGAGTTCACAAAGATTTTCCCCAAAAGGGAGGAGAGGAACCGGGCTAACAAACCTCTCCTGCTGTTATTGTGTGTGTGTGTGTGTGTGTGTGTGTGTGTGTGTGTGGGTGTGGGTGGCACGTGGGAGCTGTCAGCACCTCGCTGTGTGTATGATTAGTTGCTGTGTGTGTGGGACAGAATCGGGGCTGGATGATGAAATACAAACCACAGGAAGTTGCACAGCTATATATATAAATGTACACACACACACACACACACACACACACACACACACACACACACACACACACACACAATTCAACCTTCGAAAGCTTTCCAC
>JAOVVA010037402.1:0-15183 GCA_028565275.1 Leiocassis micropogon
TGTGTCTATCACCCCAATACAATTGCCTCCCTGTCCCAAAAATGTCTGAAGTGAAACAAACACTGTATGTATGACATGCACTAAGTCTCTCACAATATCCCTAACTTATTGTGAGTAGTGTATATGAATATAATCTTTAACATATTTTTTTTATTTTCCTGAAGTGTGTGTACATTTTTTGGCTGACTTTGTATATAGGCGGTACAGCACTGTACCACTGCGCCTCAAGGTTCCAGGTCCGATTACAGGTATACTGTATATACTCACAACCTTCTAATCCCATTTTCTTTCCTGATGCTTTTTTCAAAACTGAATTCATCCTAGCTGTATAATCATCTCCATGTTTTTCCGCCAAACATATTTGTACTCGAGTATTTTTACAAGAGCATAATTCTTACTTTTACTCTGCATACAGCGAATATTGGTAATTTGTACCTCACTTTTTTGCATGGCATTGAGAGAGAGAGACTTTTCCCATGACTATGACTTTGACTGTGAGATAATGCAAGCTCAGTACATTAGATTCTTTCGTACTTTTACTCAAGGAGATTTGCAAATGAACTTCTAGCATTATAATATTAGTTTATATTATTTATAATATATATATATATATATATATATTATTAAAAAATTTATATTATTATTATTATTATTATTATATTATATTATAATGTTGGAATAATACTTTATCTAGCATTTCTCTACGTTTACTCAAGTACAGGGTTATGTACACTTTGCACACCTCAGGTTTTAGATTACTCTATACTTTATAACAGAAAGCTGCACGTTTAGAGCTACAGTACAACCAATTTTTTATCTTTAACTATTTCTTATTGTTGAATTGGAAATCGAAGCAACGAACAAAAGCAAGAAAAGCACAACAGGAAAAAACGGCCAAGGCGTAGACAGTTTCTCACATTATAATGGGAAAACAGGGTTTACAATTGTTTAATAAGTTTGGTCTTTTAGGGGGAAAACCCAACCACCTAAAATAACACCAAAGTGAATTATAGTGACAAAAATAAACTTCCCCATTCATAGAACAAGACAGTGAAATTGCTTTTAGAGATTTTAATACACCACTCAAGCACAAGACAATATTGTGATCCAACAGAGATTTATTTCCGTGTTTATGGTGGGACATAATAAAGAGCAGAAAACATGTACTGTAATCTTCTTCCTCTCATGGGGATATTTTTGCCACTCTGAGCTTGTTTGGATGTTGCGAGATGTTTCTAAATATCACTTTCACTGCACTTGAGCTCTAAATCACACTTCTGGCCTAAAGTAGTAGAAATAGTGGTATTAGTCGCTAAAACTCTCCGTTATTAACCAGGCCATAGTTTATATTCATACCATACCTAACCAATGTAAGACTTTTCAAGAAATTCGAAGAATTTAACCCTTGTTTGTTAAAATCATTGCAGTGTACAAATGTTCAAAGTTGAGAACGTTTGCTCTTAAGTTTGTTGTATAAATCCCACTCTTAGAGGAAGCTCTGTGACCTGAGGTTCTGAGATACAGTACAACTCATATACTGTAGCCCGCCTACACTGATGCCTCATTCTCATTCTGAAACTGCAAGGATCGCTTCAGTCCTTTTTTTCTTTTTCTTTTTTCTTAAGGGAATAGCAGCTGCAGACTAAAACCCACACACCTCTGCTGCTCCGATGTTCTCTGTACAAAGGGAAAGGAAACACAGGGGTAAAAGTAAAGTTTAATTCTGTTTACAGCAAGAAAGTTGAGTCGAAACTCAACTTGTAGCTGTTTGAGATGGATGTTGTGTTCCATCATGTCACAAAGCTAAGTGTACAAGTGCACTTCTGGGATTCGTCTACAGTCAGCAATTGCATTAAAGTGTGTCCTGGCCATTTCAGACTGGAAGAAAATCAATCTTTCAAGCAATTCTGAGATTGCAAGATCTAATTTACAGAGGAGACATGCCAATAAATTTATTCTCATTAAGCGAGCGCGTATAGGAGCCGTCACAAAACTCCACGTGACTCCAGGACAATTTTGCAGGCATCTTTCTTGTCTCTCAAGGAGGCTTGATGAGGCATCAGCATTGTTATTTTTGAACACATGCTAGTAAGTGAGTCACTTTAGCTTTGACTTTAATGGAACTTCTGTACTCTTTTATTTTATATACATTTTATTATTACTATTCTTTGTATACTATTCTCTTTTATATCTTTTCCTGTCATTTTCTTGTGACTTATTTCTGAGCTTTGGCCATACAAGTGTAAATATTTGTCATGTCAATCTTAAATGATGTACTTTTCGTTGTTGCTTAGGTTTTAAACCTTTAGTATCCATCACAGTTCATTTATGAACATTAAATAACCCTACATTCACATTTCAATGCAAACAAAGGAAATCAAAGCTGTACCCTTGTAGATACCACCACCACATCAGGGAACTGTCCAGTTCAGCACTATTCTTTTTCTGAGAATTCAACTTTCAAGGGGTTTCCATGGTGATGAGAAAGGATTGCACCTTTGCTGTTTGTTCTCTGAGGCATCCACTTTAACTATTGAAGGGCAGCAAAGGATCAGAGTGATGAAATATAGGGGCACTTGGTGAGTAATCTTTAAGGACATGACAAGTGTGAATTGCTGCCCCAATCCCACTTTAGCGGCCCAAACACTTTTGAGCAGAAGCTGGAAAACCACCATAATCTTTTCCATCTCTACTCAATGGGCATGAAAGACAAAGGGTTTACTGCCTGGCACAATTCTTTTTCCTGGCACACCTGATTTAACTGATTAGCTAATTAACTGGCTTTTTTAAAACTGAAGTGTGTGAGTAATAGAGCAGGGTAAATTGTAAAATGTTCAGGACAGGGGCAGTCCATGATCTGGGTTGTTAGCCACTGATCTAGGACCCAGTTACCCAACACGGATCCTGGTGGACAGCATGCATTCGAACATACAGAACTTATAGAATAGCATTACAGCTCTGATTATAGTTCAGACGCACAGAGGAAGTGATGTCGAGGGAAGCTTGCTTACTTGACAGTCCCTAAGCAGGTTGCAGGGAGCGTTTATGTCCACAAAGTGTACATTTTAGGTCTGATCTGCCTAAAGTACTCTGTAAAATATACTGCACGGGGTATTTAGCCATAAATGATGTAAGGAACTAGTGAACAATGGGTCTTCACTTCAATGGAAGTGGGAATAAAAAAAAATTCCCATCAGTCGTTGTGACTTGTTGGAGTGTGGAAAAAATTGAGCTTGAAAAGGGATTTATATATTTATCGTTATTATCGAGAAAGACATCATATTAATACAGTAGGACATAGTAATTTAAATTGAAATTTAATTAAGATATCCTTAGGATTACTGTATATAGGTTAGTAATCTGTAAAAAAAAAATCTCTGTCCATCTTGTAAATTAATCAAATAATTTATTCATGAGTTATACACATTTAATAGTATATGTTTTATAATGGCATCAGTTTTTGTTTCAATAAATATTTAATATTTAATGTCCATAGTGTGAAATATTTTCACAGCAGCAGCGACAGGTATCCAAGATGCTTATGTTACCATGGTAACACACACAGAGGAAGTAACATCTGCGCTGGTAACGTTGCAGGGTATTCCGAATGGTGTGATTTTATTGCCTTAACTGACATTCTTTGCACATGGAGCAGGGAGTAGGGAGCACCCTGTGAAGTACACTTCGGAATAAAAGAGAGCAACAAGAGATGAAGACCTCTGCTTCAAGGGGGGTGTAATGTCTCAAACTGGTATGAAAGTAAGGATGTGTTCCAATCAACTAGTAGTTCCCTGCAAAGTGGACTGCACAGGATATTAAGCCATGTAAAGCAAGATTCCAAACTGTAGGAAACTAACTGTTTCCAAACTTTTTAAAAAAAATTTTTATTTCAATATACAGTGGTGGCCCAGTGTGTTAAGGCTCTAAGTTGACTGGTCAGGGGCTTGTGGCCCAGCTTCATTAGGTTGCCACTGTTGGGCTCTTGAGCAAGGCTCTTAACCCTGTCTACTCCAAGGCTGTTATTAAAAATGTTTGACCCTGCACTTTGACCCCAGCCGACTAACAAAGCTGAGATATGCAAAGAAAAAAGAATTTCACTGTGCAGTAATGTATATGTGATGAATAAAGGTTACTGTGCAAAATTCTTGAGCCCCTCCTCATTTCTTCAGATTAAATTGGAATAGGTGGCTCAGTGATAGGTCTCTTTCCTGCCATGTTGAAGTCCTGGGTTTGATTCTCAGCCACTGGATGCAGTGCTGTTCCCAAGCCCAGATAAAATAGGAGCGTTGCATCAGAAATGGCATAAAACCTGGAGTAAAATCTGTGCCAAGCTGTGTGTGGACCAGATGATCTGCTGTGGCGACCCCTTGATGGGATCAGCCAAAAGACTAACAACAAACGATGTGCAGTAAATGAAAAAAGTGGGAACCAATTTTTTTCTGCGACAGACTACAAATGCCTAAAGACACACTTAAAAAATCTTTTGTTTATGTACAAACCTCAGCAGCCTCTTTTCCCCTCTCGTCTGTTCCAACCACTCAGCATTCAGCATCACCAGTATACTAATCACCGACCTGATCATCGGTCATCATCTGCACCTGTTCTTCTTTTTTAATGTTTGAATAATTCACAGGTCACTGTGTGGCTTAAGAAACTAACAAAAAATTGTTTGTAACTGCTCAGGTGCATTGACCGGACTGAAAATGAGGGGCAAAAAACATGAGAGGCAAAAAAAATTAGAGAAAAAAAAGTCCTCGAGGAAGCCTGGAGAACTATTTTTCAAGACTATATTAAAAATACAGGAAAGTCTGGCTCGAGACTTTTGCACAGTACTGTGCATTCAGTGTTTTATTTCAGTAGTGTGAAATTTCCACAGTTGCAAGAGCAGGTATCCGAGATGTTTATGTTGCTATGGAAATGCACAGAGTTACTGATGTCTACACTAGGGATGTCGCAGTGTGTATCAGAATAGATTAATTTTGTCGAGGAAAGTTCTCTTAGCCAACACGAGAAGCAGAGGGCACTGATTAAAGTGTGGAACAGAACGCAGGAGCAGAGCTGTATGAACTCTGACCTTTTCATTTTCCCTATGTTAACATGTTGCATTTTGTCTCTGCGTGGGTGCTTGGTGTTGTCTGATGACATTTTTTCCCTTGCTTCTGCTGTTGCATTAATATGAGAGGAAGTGATATTTGCTTTTTTTTGGTTAAGACTGGAGACTGTTTGTCTGCCCTTCTTCTAAATAAAAAAAAATACTTCTCTCTGAACTGGATGTACAGCTCTGAAATTATTTTATTAAATGATAAGGTCACTCTCTTTTTCCTGAAGAAATAGCATCAGACATTTTGATCTTTTTTTCTTTCCTTTGTCTGCCTGTGAGGAAGTGATCTGAAGCAACATAGCCGGACCCATTTTAAATGACTCAAAATCTTTTTCCATCAGGCTTGTGGGCTCCTGTGTATGTGTGTGCGCATGTGTGTGTGTGTGTGTGTAAATGAATTTATAATTTAATCAGCAGCCACCTGTCACTTACCCGGGACAGACAGACAGAGAGAGGGAGATTTCTTATACCTGCTGATCAGCTTCAATATCAGCGTAATTAACTCGACACAAGAATAACCAGCTCCATCCATTCCTGCTCACACTCTTAGTAATAAACCTGTCCTAATTTAATTATCTTCTCATTTCTAATTTCATTTTCAGCAGAAGCTCGCTGAGGATTTGTCTCCATAATTATCAGGAGGGAATCTGATATAAATCTTTCGATGCGATTAGAATAAACTTTACATCATGTCATGTTTACATAGCAGGTTTGAAGGGTTTCCAATACAAATTCTATTTTTATTGAGTGACAAGAAGGGTGGAGCTTTATCAGGGGCACTTAGATAAGTGATAGCACCCTCGAGGTCATGTTGTTGTAACGAAGGTACATACAGCACAGCTGTGGTCAGGCTGTATCCTGTATATATTCAGATGAGCACAAACAACATTTATTATCAACAGATTATGATTTGTTTCTTTATTTAATCGGTTATTGCGCTCCATCAACGCATATCCATCAGCTACTGGCAGAACTAATTAAATGGAGACCAACAGTTGAAAATTAGTGAAAGTAGTTTTAAACTTTAAACGGTACGATGTAGCCAAAAGGTAAGGAGAATAATCCATAAAGTTGGTGGACAGTAATGAGAAACTTATGAGATTTACTTTATATTTAAATTTTTTCTTGGGTTAAATCCCAAAAAGTGTTAAAAAAGCTAAAAGCTAGTGCATTATGGTGGGTGTGCAATCCCTTGCTCAACACGGATGGTTCGGAATGGAGGCGATTCGGATTGACTTGTACTAAAGAGACGGCATTTTGTTCAAGATGACAACATTATCAGAGGTGCGTTCTTACTCTACTGTAAGTGCTTCTGTGACTGGTTGTGAATGTGGGTTTTGGCAGGCAGCTCCTCTCTCCTCAGTACTGCGGGACCGTACAGACCTGTCTGTCACAGACCCATGCTGCAACAGTTAAGTGTTATTAACAATTGTTAAACACCTGTGACGGAGTGATACATATAGTTAAACATCCCAGTGCTGTCATGCTCTATATCACCACTCGTGGAATGCTTCTTATCCAGATTACTCAGTCAGAACTAACTGTTGCATAATATTAAATAAAACATTTTGATGGCGTAAGCAGAATATCACACTCCAGATTATATGGTTTCGCAAAAACAATGCAGTCAGAAATTATATCATCACAAGGCCATGGTGTGCATTATTTATATACATTAGCATGGTCCAGGTTCTCATTCTTTAAATAGCAACATCTCTGACAGTAGTGCAGAGTAATCACTGGAACAGGTTAAACATGTGTAATCATTAATCTGGTCAGATGTTCTGCAAGCTTTTATTAATTCATCAGGAGAAAAAAAAAAGTACAGTGGGCTGATGGGACAGTTGGCAGCCCTAATCATCATCATACCTCCGGAGTTGGAGGTTCGAATCTCACCTCTAGGGGGTGCATGTGGAGTTTGCATGTTCACTCTGTGTTTTCCAAACTTTCCAAATGTGCATAGTGTGTGCTTGTGCCCTGATTTCCCTGAGATGACAGGGCTACAGGCCGACTTCAACCCTTCGTGTAACATACATGGAAGGGTCTCCAGTGTCAGCACTTTGAACCAGAGGTAAAGGTGCATAAATAAATCTTTGGAAAACATGAGCTTTATACATATGCTTTATGACAAGCTGAGGCTGGTGAGGTTTATAGCTGCAACTGTATCATTGGCTATGAATTATATTGCTCCATAACATTAAAGATAATAAACAATTAAACATTTCAGTTGTTCTTTGATGATCATTGGCAGATCACTGTGGTCCAAGAGGATTAAAACACCCCAACGTCTACAGCTCGGCACAACCCCTGCTTCTCCTTAAAGGTCAATTTCATTAGCGTGTAACTTTTGCAACTTTGTGAACTCAGGTCCCTCTGTGTTCTTTGTGCCTTCCGCAGGCAGAATTGTACTAATGAGTGTGATCTCGTTGGGTAGCTCTTTGTAAACCCACAATGCCTTGCTCAGGCTGTGCCCTGCTGGGTGATAATGACTCTCTGAGGCAGAGTCGCATCTCCTAATGATGCTTTGCTTTGTCTTTAAGGTAACCTCCAGAAATCTCATTACTTTTTGTCCTAATTGGTCCATCTTAGGCTGGTTTGACGTCAATGGGTAAAAAAAACAAAACAGTGGTGATATATTGATACAATCACACACAGACTTTTGTCTAACACACCCACCATCCTAATGCATTCTGGGTAATGAATCATTGACATAGTCTGTCACCTGTGAGGTCAGCAGTGCGCACCCTACCCTTGGGCTGCTTATTAAAATGCTAAGCACCGACCAGACTGTCACCTCGGAAATGCTCTCATTATCATCTGCTTTTAATGTTAGCCAGATTTTTTTACTCGGCAAATCCGAGGAGCCGAACGAGACACTGTCAGAAGGAATGAGACCCCACATTTACCGAGTTTCATCTCTGGATTTTCAGGATATCAGGGACTCATTAGTGAAACTGACACACATATACACACACACACACACACACACGCACACCAGTCTGTGTGTGTGTGTGTGTGTGTGTGTGTGTAAAGATAAATTTACCACTGTGCCCAAATACTGCAGTAATTCAGCACCATGGACAGCAGTCACAAAATGCGTCTCTTCATTTTCTCCCCCTTCTCCTTCTCTTACCTTCTTCTTACTTTCTCTGCCTCCATTTTGCCTCCACAATCTCTGGATCTGGCTTTAACATTTTCAGCCCCCACCGCCACCCCCCCCCCCCTCTCTCAGCCTCTCTATATCATTTCCATAAATTTAGGACGTGAGTGAAGTCAAGACTTTTAACTCATTTCAAGTGGTTTGACACAAGTGTGCCATTAACAATTCGGGAATTACAGCGATTTTTAAACACGTACCCCTATTCCATAATGGAACAAATGGCTGGCAGGATGTTGTATGGCCAGGCCACACCAAAGGTGTTCTCTTTGTTACTTATGTATCAAGCAGATGGAGACATAGAGGTGGTTCTGAGTGTTAGTGTCTGAACATGAGGTCCAAAGCAGTGTTTATGGAAGTGACAGAGGCCATCATTAGGTTGAACAAAACAGAATAATCCCAATAGAGAGAGGGAGCAAAACACTGGGAGTGAGCAGTTTGGAAAAGAAAGAATTAACCAGCAGCTCAGCAACAGCAAAAGGCCTGAAACACCATTGTTCATCATCGTAAGTAAAGTAGATCAACCCAAAATTCTTTCCATGGTGAATAAGAATCGTTTCAAAACATTGAGCTAATCACGAACACTCCTTAGGAGGTAATCATGTCATTGCCAAAGTCTACAACAAAGAGACAGCTTTATGAAGTAAATACAGATGTTTCTTGACAAGGTACTAACCACTGGTAAGACTCAAGAACAAAAATGCCACATTAGAGTTTGCCAGAAATGCCTAACATGTCCAGTTCTGAAATAGAATTCTTTGGAATGATAAAAACAAAATTAACTTTTACCAAAATGATTATAAGAGTAAATTATGAAGAAGAAAAGGAATGGCTCATGATCCCTGACTTTCATCAAGGACAACAAGTTAGAACTAAGAGCAAACATAAAATTCTGCAGGAAACTGGACAAATCTGCCACAGAGATGTTTGACTTTATTTGGCAAGTTTATGACAATGCTGCAACAAGTCATTTGAGGTGTTTTGAGTGGCATGTGCACTTCAAGAGTGGGCACTTCAATAACCCGTCCTTAATGTCAAGAATCATTACTGATGACGAAACTTGGGTGTTTAGGTACGACAGCAACAGTCTTCACAGTGGAAGAGCCCGAAAAAGACGAGATGAGACAGGTCCGCAGCTCAACCGAGTGCATGCTCATCTTTTTTTTCGACATTCATGGCATTGTGCATTGAGAAGTTATCCCCAAGGGCTAAATCTCTGAACCTTTTGATACCCTACTCATATTGGGATATATTTTCTGCTCGGATTCAGTCTAATGTAGTTCTAAGTCCAAATGTTAAAAAAAAAAATTTATATATATATATATACATATATATATATATGTATATGTTATGGACCTAAGTGTATTTCTATATCGTATGCCCTTTGTATTCTCACAATGTCTTTGTCAAATCTAACCCTAAGTTTAAAGACAGGCCCAAATGCTCTTCTCTTCTCTTCTCTTCTCTTCTCTTCTCTTCTTCTCTCCTCTTCTTTCCTTCTCTCTCCTGTATTTGATTCTATTATCTCTATTTTATTCTCTTCCCTCATGGCTTTCCACTAGATGTTGGAGGTGGCTGTGGGATTTGTGTTCATTCAGCCATACTCCAACATGCAGTGGAGCACTCAAGATAGTTCTTCCATTCCAACCTTCACACAGAGTGTCTTCACGGAGCTGGCTTTGTGGATTTCAGTGCAGAATTGTCCTGCTGGATAAGGGTTTGGGTCTGTTAGTTACAGTAAAGCTACAGCATACAGGGACTTTCTGACTTTGTGGCAACAGTGTGGGAAAGGATTGCATATAGGTATGTGTGTGTATATACTGTATGATCTTTAAAATCTCTCTCTCTCTCTCTCACACACTCTTTCTCTCTCTCTGGGAAATTACAGATGGCGTGTCAATAATTGCAGGTGAACTCCCAGGTGGCTGCTCGCTCAATCGAGACATTACAGACAAATATCTTCCTCTTTAACACAATGTGGTGCATCATTCACTCAGGAGCAAATCTCTCTCAAAAACAAAGAGGTTTATTTGCAGACCGCAGATGAATGTTAAGAACTGGAAATGCTACGTTTCAACACCTTGCAGAACTACATATGTGTCTTTGTATACGTGTGTAATTATTGCAGATATTTTTTAAGGTGCTATTAACAGTTTGGCAAAACTGCACCATGTGTTGATCTGAGGTGAGGTTCATTCCAGACGTGTGAACCAGGCTCCTGAGCCCAAACAAATGTTTATAAGAAGTGCAGAAACTCTTGATATTTGACACCACGCGATGACGTCTGCTCGTGAAAATGAGCTTGGATTAATTACAGATGAGAACATGCTGTGGGTAATGCTTCTTTTTTAAGGAGAAAAATGAGAATTTTAATGGTTTTCGCTTTTTAACAAGTACTCGTCTCATTTGTCTTTTTTTTTTTTTAGTTTTAATGATGCACACGGAGTTGCCAATTAGAGTTCAGGAAGCAGCATGTAAAAATAAAAGTTTGAAAAAGTTTTAAATTATGCATTTAGGAGGTTAATAATGTGGAAGATTCAAGTGGAAGGACAATAAGAGATCATTTTATACATTTAAAACACAGTTCCACTACAAGGCAAGAAAATGAATGTGCTTTAATATTCAAACATAAGTATGATATAAAAATAAATTAATTTAGTTTAAAAAGCAGCAAATAAAAAGTGAAAAAGAAAACAGTTAGCATCCAGAGTCTTTAAATCAGAATCAATGATTCATAATAATTGTCAGTATGAAGTAATACAGAGAATACACACACCTTCAGTTATACAATGTAAATTCCTATTGTAGCTCAATGGCAGCCCTTTTAAAAGCCGCTCCAATAAAAAGCGCGATTCATCGCTGGTCAACAGAGACCCGTCTCTTCCCCTGGCATCCCAACAATTATTATTCAGGACACGGCTAATCACTCTCTAAGAGTTCAGGAGGAAGTGCAGTGGGCCGGGGGCTACACGCTCCTCACACATTACTACACAAAAAGAAGTGGAGGTACAAAAGTAAGAGGATCTCCCAAACACTCTCCCCATGAAAGACAGGGTGAAAAGGAGAAGAATGAAAGAATTAAAAGGAGCTCTAACAGTAATGCGGCTGCAGATAACAGGTTTATATTAACATGCTTGTTTTGTTACATTATTGTTTCTGCAGTAACAGGACATTCACAGAGACTTATACAAGCAGACAATAAGAAAACAATGACGTTCGAGAAAATGTCGATCAAAGGCCAACCTGCTGTTCTGAAAATAATAAGTGCCTAAATGTGCAGTTCCTCATGACCACTAGTATCTACTGGTGAGTCAATTCCCAAAGACCCCCATGTTAAAATATCAAAGTTTAAAACAGATAAAGCCTTTTCACAGCTTGGTACAGGGGTGATGTTTTTTTTGTTTAACTTACTACAAAAAATGTAGGAATTACAGATGTGCAGGGTATGTATAGTAGAGTTCAATCAAATGCACAACAACGTTAGAATATAAACTAACATTAGCCACCTTAGGCAGTATACACGGTATACACGCTGGTGTAGTGGTTAGCTTTGTCGCCTTGCACCTCCAGGGTCTGGGTTTGATTTCCAGCCAGGCTCGATTCCTGTCTCTGTTTGCGTGGAGTTTGCATGTCCTCCCTGTGCTTGGTGGGTTTCCTCTGGGTACTCCAATTTCTTCCCACAGTCCAAAGATGTGGAAGTTAGTCTAATTGGCGTTTTGAAATTGCCCGTAGTACGTGAAGTGGTGTGTGTTTGAGTGTGTGTTGTGTGTGTGCCCTGCGATGGGTTGGCACTCTGTCCTGGGTGTACCCCGCCTCGTGCCCTAAGGTTCCTGGGATAGGCTCTAGGTCCCCGCGACACTGAATACAGGATAAGGCGGTATAGAAGTTGAGTGAGAGAGTGATTTGCCATCTTAGCATTTTGGCTAAGCTAAAGCTAAGCTACCTTGTGGAAACTGAGGTATGTAGGCATGGTCCAAACAACAAGCAGGATCCATTTGCCCATTTATGGATTAACCCACGGTTTAGATGGAGTCAGATCCTGCCAAGATGGCGACGACCAGTGCTCCCAGAGCTGAGCTTCAAAGCCATGTTGTTTATGTTGTATGTATGAGGGAAGGAAGATGATTTTGGCATCTTCAGAAGAGGGGAGTTCACACTTTATATATATACAGTATATATATATATACAATGCTTCAAGAAAAGAAAAAATAGTATAATGTATATTAATATAATATTAATATTATCATATATATCAATATATAACATGCCGCAATGCATTTAGCATTAAAATATTTATACAAGTTTTCTTTTCCTGAAGTGTGTAAAAAAAAATTTGGCTGACTGTGTGTGTGTGTGTGTGTGTGTGTGTGTGTTATGTTGTAGTTATGAGTTAGAGTTATGATATAGTTTCATCAATGCTTCAACAATACATTCTTTAAAATATTCACCAACTTTATTATGACCACCACTACAGAGCAATAAATTCAATATGAGGTTAAGTGCAGGTTTATAGCAACAGTAACTGTTACATAAACACAGTGCGTCTGTGAAACAGCTCGGTTTCACAAACCTGGAGTCAGTACACTGTGCACCTGAGCAAAACTGCCGAGTCATGACCTCACTCCCAATTCTCTCTAATCTACATTCATATTAATAAATCCAAATATTAAAGCTCATACTCTCTGTCTCTCTCTGTCTCTCTCTCTCACACACACACACTCCCTGCGGCATCTGTTCCTACCTGTGTCCCTTCCATTTATGTTATATACATGTATTTATGGAGTAGGCGATCTTCCACAGAGCAACCCACTTATTTTCACTAAGCGTCATTAGCTTATGGTAAGTATTAGATTTGCCAAAATAAATGGTTTAAGTACCAAAAGTAACATCTACATATCAAGTGTATCTGATTTAATTAGGGTATTTAGCAAACATGTTATTGAATATAAAAAGCAGAATTGGATAAGAAAAATAGGAACAAAAATAAGTCGATGTGAGGAAAAGAAAGAATTTGTCTTTAATAGAAGGCAACAGTGCTGAGGGAAAAACTCCCTGAGATAGGAAAAGGAAGAAACCTTGAGAGGAACCAGACTCAACAGGGAACCCATCCTCATTTAAGTGATAACGGATAGTATGACAATAAATCAGTCCCAGCTATATCTGTGTGCTATGAGAGTAAAATTTTCATTTAACGGGAAAGGTGTTTAAATTAGTATAAAGTCTGCATTCATTGTTGGAGATTAGGTTAAAAATACTGTTGAGGAGAATCTCAGTCCGTTGGACAGTTGGACTGCCGTTTGCTTTGATAATGGCCTTGGCATCATTTTAATGCGGTTTTGCAATGTCACATTAATTTACATGAGCAACCCCAGATCATAACACTGCCTCCGCAGGCTTGTCCGGTAGGCACTAGGCATGATGGGTGCATCGCTCCATCTGCTTTACTTCTTACCCTGATGCCCTATTACTCTGGAACAGGGTAAATCCTGATTTATCAGCCCACATGTCCTTTTTCCTCACTGCTCCACAGGTCATTCTTTAAGCTCCCTAGCAGATTGAAACCATTTTTTCTGATTATCTGGTTCACACCTATACTTCCAGGTTTTTATGTTGAATTAGAACTAACGTGGCACAGTGGCGTTTTTAGCACTGTGACCTCGCACCTCCAGGGTCGAGGGGTCGACTTCCACCTTAGGTCCGTGTGTGTGGAGTTTGCATGTTCTCCTCGTTCTTTCTGTTTTTTTTCAGGTACTCGTCTTCGGTTTGCCTCCCACAGTCCAAAGGCATCCAGATTAGGCTAACCGGCATGTCCAACTTCTCTATAATGTATAAGTGTGTGTGCCCTGAAATGCTTTGTCTTGTACCCTGAGTCCCCTTTGATAGGCTCCCGGCCCGCCGTGATCCTGGTCAGGATAAGTGGTAGAGAGAATGAGCGAGTGTTACAGCTGAGGGTGGATAGTTGGGTGGTGGTGGTTCTGGGCTGGGCGTGGATGTAAAATGTGTTCCCCCTGACTGTAATTTTTAAAGGCTGGTCTGATACTCACCTCTCGCCATTTGTTCAGGATCAAACTTAGCTGCTTTGTCACAATGTCAGATGTTAAAAGTCCTACAGTATACAAATACAATCAAATTAAACGTTTAACTCTGTTAATGTGTTAATGAGTTTAAAGGAAGAGGTTTTGAAAGACATTTGAGCCAGATTCATGTTTCTCCTTTGTACGTCTAAAGCTTTGACCTGTTTCAAAACCCAGCCGCTTCTCCCAAATGTCTCTGCGAGCGAAACAGCAAAGGGTAACTGTCTGAAGCGTAATGAATGCACGCTCACTCCTGTCTGGCTCCAGCGCTGACCGATCCATCAGCCGAATCACAGAGTAGAGGCGTGCGAACGAGAGCATGTTGCAGCATTTAGTGCTGCTCTTTAAGCTTACTTGGTTTTCGAGAACAGCATGATCCTAAGCGCTAAGACTAAAGTGATGAGGATTTAGAGACTATTTTATGGTGAAGGATTACACTACGCATGTTGTAGCTCTAAGGCTGTTATGTGTGTGTATGAGAGAAAGAAATGTAAATATTAAAGCGATTTTACCTCCACAGACGTCCCCCTAATGTGCAATGAACGTGAGAGAAGAGCGAAAGGCTAGAGCTCAAAAATGTACGTTAGTGTAACGTGAGGAAGCAAAATCAATATGAAACCTTGATAAAATCTGGTTAGGGGTAGAGAATGTAGACAGAATCATTAACAGATTTTAAAAGGAGGAGACAAGCGTCAAGTGGACTGATGAAGCATTAGAAGACAAATGTCTAAAAATGTTTAATGAAGATAGATTTGCCAAAGGTCAAAATGCCACAGGTCTAGGCAGTCCATCATATGGCCATTCAGAGAAGAGATCAGTTTCATAGCACATGGTGCTGTATCAGGATCGAT
>JAOVVA010037512.1:0-13178 GCA_028565275.1 Leiocassis micropogon
TGTGAAAACATTCCTACAGGAAAGACATATAATGTCAATGGCATGGCCTGCAAATAGTCCGGACCTTAATCCAATTGGAAATCTGTGGTGGAAATAAAAGAAAATGGTCCATGACAAGGCTCCAACCTGCAAAGCTGATCTGGCAACTGCAATAAGACAAAGCTGAAGATAGATTGATGAAGTATACTGTTTGTCATTAGTTAAATCCATTGTGGCATTTATGTGCTTGTTTTTTTTCTACACAATTAAACATTTGAATGAACTTCTGAAAGGGTTATTCCATACTTTTTGCCAGGGGTTGTAGAAAGTAATAAAAACAATCAGGAAAGTCTATGGAATTAACTGTCAAAACTTTTGACTAGTAGTGTATGTTGTATTTTGAGAACCTTAACTATAATGTGCATTAAATAGTAGGTGTAAAATTGTCAACACAAAGAAACGTATGGCTCTATTTTAACATCCTTGATGTTTTCATCAGTGTGCGATGCAATACATACAAACACGACATTGCTACCAAGAGTGACAAGGTGATGAAATTAATGAAATTCTTGAATGTGAGTGGAATAAATTTAAGGGCAGAAAGTTGCTCGATGTCCAACTGCAAGAAGAATAAACCAAAGCAATCTTTCTGTCATTTTAACTAATGTTACAACTGATCACAACTTATCCGATATTACTGAGGACAGCGCGGTGACAGCACTATAACTTAGCAGGTAACACTTAGCAAACAAAAATTGATTGTTTACTACATTTAACATTATTGTAAAAGGTTTGGTGCCAGTGGCTTAAACTGGGACCACCAGGTAACCTTGAATATTGTTTGAATGTAGCTTTAGCTTATAGCTACCGATAGCTTACCGATAGAACCTTATACAATTAGTGGTTCACGAGTTACAGTAGCTGTCTTTACTTTTTCTCCAATTATACCCTAAGCGGGTGGGCTGGGGATGATTAAGGTTCTACTGAGAAATTAATTGTGAACTATGAATGTGAACCACTTAAAATTGTGGTAAATGGTTTTTTATGATGTAAAACTGCTTTGAGTAATGCAGAATGTAATTTACTTTTTATTAAAATGGATCTTTCAAAATTGCTATTCAAAAAGTACCAGTATCTGTGTCTAGGTATTGGTAAAGTTAGTGGCATTGAAAATTCTTAAATTTACCCAGCTTTAATAACTGCAGTAGGCCTGCACACTCTATAGTTGAGACCAATTATGCATTGAAGTGCAGCTGTGGTTGAGAAAGTGTCAGGGCCAGAATTCACACATCATGCTGACTGTGATACCATTTCTACATTTTTCCAAATTTTAACATCTGTAGATGGATTGTATATTTTAAAACAAATTAATAAAAAAAAATCCAGTTTAGGCCATGCCCAATTTTAAATGGTTTCTGATTTACATAAACGGGTATTTCAAGCACAAAATGATTACAATATGCTGATATAGACACTGTACCTATAGTATTCATTAAAGGTCACGTATTACATGAAATTCACTTTTTTGATAATTTTTTTATCTTCACATAGGTCTCCATTTTGTGTGTGTACACACACCAAATATGAGAGAAAATATCACCCTGGTGGACAGCTCCTCTCAGAATAACCTTTTACATTGCTTCGCTTTGCAACATTTCAATTTCTGACTCTGTGAAGAGCAGCATGTTACAGCTAAAAGCAAAGCAGGATCAATACCCTGTTGTTGGCTGTACAAAAGAAACTAAATTCTCTTTTTACCTCATTCCCCTGGGGAAACGATGACACAGTGGATTTCACTTATTTACTCTGGAAATATTACCTACGTTAGGTGTTGCATATGTGTAATCAGCGTTTTGCATTGGATTGCTTTCTCAAAGAGGGACAGATCAGTCCTGGGTCCCCTTCAAAACTAAGGTCCTCAAAAGTGGATCAATTCTGACCGTCTGTAACCTAACTTTGGATGCTGTAAGTGTTGCTATTTTAAAGTTATTTTCCTGCTTATTACCCTGTTAAACTTGGACGTAATTTGAGGCTAATGTGGTTAACAGTAGCTTGTATAACTTTGGGTTATACAAAAACTTTGGGTAATTTCGTAAAATAGTCCGTCAACTTTATCAAAGTATCAGGTTTGATAGGGGTAACTACGGATACTACTGAAAACAGGCGAAGAAAAAATAGGGGTTCCAACAGCACTTGATCCATGTACAGTATGTAAATATCTGATGACAACCTCAGTGGTAACTTCTTTAGTGATATAAAAGTTAAAACATGACTGATATTCAAATTTACCCAGTTTAACTTGGAAAAATTAAAAAAAGAGAGGTACCACTTTAAAAGGTCTAGTAATGGCATAAGATACTCTACATTAATCTTATCAAGTGAAAATCCTATGCATTTGTCACTAAATACCAAGTGTTTAAGTAATCGCCAATCAAAGTTATTCATGTTTTTTTCCCTTCATGAAATCACTCTTAAGTATTTGCTTATTTGAATATATATATTTTTATTGTGCAGAAAGTATATTTATTTTTATTTACTGTATAATAAATAGTAGATCTTTAAACAAACATACACTGGCAATAAAAAAAGGCAGAACACTGATTGGACACTCTGATTTCATTGGACCATGTTTTGCTTTGATTACAGCTGTGGTATTTTTTTTTTGATAAGCTTATGCAATGTCACAACATTTATTTTTATTTGGAATCACATAAATTTCTCTCTAAGATCTTGTATTGATGACGATAGATTCAGAATACTGCCTTCTCCAGCACCTTCCAATAATTCTCAATGGGGTTAAGGTCTGGACTCTAGGGTGGCCAATCCATTTGAGAAAATTATGTCTTATGATCCCTGAACTGCTCTTTCACAATGAATCCTGGCATCGACATCTTGGAATATGCCCATGCTATTAGGGAAGAAAAAAGCAATTGATAAGTTAGTTAATAGTGAATTAGAATATTCAGGTAGGCAACTGACCTCATTTTTGCACGATAGGCACTAGGCATTGATGAGTGCATCACTTCATCTGCCCCCCTTTTACCATGATGCATCCATCACTTTTGTACAGGGTAAATCAGGGCTCATCAGACCACATTACCTTTTTCTCCATAATCCATTCTTCATACTCTCTGGCAAATTGAAGCCTTTGTACACTCTTACAAATAAAGAAAAGAAAAATCGCTGGAGGAGAAACTGTGTCCAAACTTTTGACTGGTAACATGTACAAACACACACACACATAGTATAAGTTTATTAGAATGACTAGCTGTCATTCTAATAAAAATGATACTGCCACTTTTTAACACCTCACAATAGAGCCCACAAGGATTCTTGCTAAAATGTGGATCACAGTTCTTAACCATGGTAATTGACATCACGATTCTGTCAAACAATTCTTAATTTTTGCATTCTCAATGCTCTACAATGTTTTTTTTTTTCTTATTACGGAACTCTTAAAGTGAATAACATAAACAAACATGCGGCACAGCATGGCTTACTCCAAAAAAAGGTATGAAACTTTTGAAAACTTTGAAAAGTTTCAAGATGTATGGACAGATCATTGTATGTTTATTCTTCCTGTGGGAAGTATAAAACTAGTTTGTCTCATATGTCTTATATGTCTTATATGTCCCATATAAAACATGGGCCGTTATAGCAAACATATCCACAGTGGTCCGAGGTGAGGGCATGTGAAATACATGAACTGAGAGTGTTATGCACTGTTATGCGCTAAAATCAAAATGTTGAGTAAAGTGATGTTATGAACAGAATATTACATGTGCTGGATGTAATATTCTACTTTTAACAGGAAGTGTATTTGGCTAATGAGGAAAGAAGATCAACTCTGCGTAAACAAGGCATAAGATAATTCTTAGGCAGAGAATTCTGCCGTACAAACAGATAAGCAGTCATGTACGTGGACGTCAACTTGAAATAACATTGTCATGGATTATATAAGCTGATCATCTTATTTTTAGCTTTAACCTTTTAACTATTTCTAAAAACCCTTTACTCGTCAATGAAGGGTACTAATGCTAGTGTGAAATAAATCATCTGCACTCTTTTAAAAACAAACAAAAAAAAACTAAGATCAAATTTGTTTGAAGACAGGAGGTAAAATCCTAAAGAGACATACGTAAAAAGAAAAGAATAAAATACAGACTGTGTGCCTGAAACAGCTTCTTTTTTTTAATAAGAGCATAAATGGAAACAAACACTCCCAACAAGTCCTCAAACCATCCATATTCTGAATTCCCACCCCGCCCTACATGGGAGTTAGAATGGATCAGTCACAGCAAAAGTCTTTGTGATCTCCAAGCAACACATTGGGTAAGTGGGCCAGAGATGTGAGTCCCAACTGACCTGTCATGTGCAATTTTTTGAGACCCTTCCTGAAGGTTTCTGCAGCCGGGGAACAGAGGCCTGCCTTGTGTTAGACAGTCCAGAGTACAAGCGGAGTGACCCAGATAGTGCCGTGTACCTGTGGAGAGTGTCCTTCACCACAGGTGGTTCAACTTGTCTCACTGAAATAGTATCTCTTGTGGATCAATAAGGTTTCAGATGATCATAGCGAATGACTTTTGGCCAATCCTGAGGATGGCTAAGATCAAACATGTTGTATAGTATATGAGCCCTTTTTCATCTAATGAGACGATTTTGTAAGGGCCAGTCGAGTTTGGGTCAAGTTTCTTTTAGTAGTGTAGTGGCATCATTTATCCACACCAGGTCTCCACGTTTATAAGGTTCAAAGCATACCTTTTGGTTAAAGTAGGACTTGTCTCTGTTCTTTGCAATGAGAGTAAATGGCCTGAAAAGCCGCATCAAGCCATTTTACTAGTTCTTAGCCATAATTTTATGGAGTACCTGACATTCCCAGTGATGAAAGATTCCAACTAGCAGGTAAACGAGGCTCTCTACCTTAAGCCAAAAAATAAGGTGAATAACTAGTACGTGTGTGGTGCAGAGTTAAATGATTACTGAGTTAAACTACTGATGACAAATAGTGATCCCAGTCACCACCATTCCAATGAATGAATTGTGCCTATTGTTCTTTAAGAGTCCTGTTAAACCTCTCAACCATTCCGTATCAGAAAATGCTACTATCACGCCCACTGATCTGACTAAGCAAAAGCATTGATATATTTAGTAAAATTATCTTGTACTACAAGAACATTTCTATGTCCAAAGAAGGAGAAAGAAAGAAGGAGATCAGTAATGTTTGTGCACACAAACTGAAATGGCCTTTCTGCCTGTATGGATTTCAAGAGAGCTCTGTGTCATGGCACAGGTTTCCTGTATGCCTGTCAAGTGGTACAATCAATATCAGACCTCATATGTGGCTAATAACACAGTTAAAGCATTTTTAAAAGTACACTGTAATGGCCAGAACTAGGATTATCATGATGAAAATTCATAGTCTGGTTGACAGGTGCCAATGGGATTAACACTTGTTAGACAACTGAGTTGCCTGGTGACCTATACACTTTTCTCCAGAGCTGGTCATTACACTTTACAAGTTCAGGGACTGGCCACCAAAGCTTCCTTACACTCTCGGAAATAAAGGTACAGTTTTGTACCAATGACGGTACAAACCATTGTCATTTGGTCAGTACCTTTCAAGGGCACATAATTGCACCTTAACATAGAGAAAGAAATTCTGTATGTACCATCAGGGACATTATTTGTACCATGGGCAACCAAAATGTACCTTTTGTTTGATTGTTTTTGTACCTTAATCAAAGGTACAAATCTTGTCCTTGAAGTTACCACCCTAGTGACAAGCCCTTTTGTATCTTAATGCTGTCTAATGTGTTGCTTTTAGTAATGTTCTTATTGAATAAGACGTTCGATACATTTTTTATCAGTGACTATGAAAATATGTCAAATGCATATGTTTGAACACTGCCTTAGATTAAAGTCAAATATTCTGTAAAAAAAAATCTTTCAGGTTTACAGTACAATAAACAAATATTTTAAAACACTTCTATTAGCTGAAAAACCTTTCACAAAATACAATCACACAGTCATATGGTACAGTATATAAAATACAATTTTCCATCTACAATATCTTTTTACACTGCAATTTAAACTTTTAAATTCCTTTACCCACATTTCACAAAATATTATTGCATTTACCCAACATTCTTGTGCACAAACCTGGTGACTATACATATCTGGTGCCTACATACAAGCAGTCATTAACTATATACAGGTTAAGTGAATGGTAGTCCAGTTTCTCTCCTGGCATCATGTAAAACAAAAACTTGTCATTTGATACATGAAATGCATAAAAATGAGAATCAAATGATTGTGGGAGCAACAGTTTTCCACACAGTATCCACAACGTATCCAAGTTGGAAACATACTTAACCTGAAAGAATGTAGGAACTTCCTCTGTATTCACAGCATCAATAACAAATACATCTTTGGTTGTGCATTTTACATTTTAGTTCACCCGAAAATGAAAATCCTGTCATCATTTATTCACCCTCATGTTGTTCTAAACCTGTATGAGTTTCTTTATTCTGCTGAATAAAAATGAGAATTTTTGAAAAATTTTGATAAATAAGTTGATGGTGCACATTGACTTGCACAGTAGGAAAAAATAAATACTATGGAAGTACTATTGATGGTACCCACTAACTGTCTTAATTGTACTAGTTACCGTCTGTCTTTTTTGATTCAAAAGATAAAACTTACCTTTAAATCTCCTCTTTTCTTCGTCAGATAATTCCATTACAGCCTTTGTTATTTTATTAGCAGTTCCACAGACGACAACAGGGATCCAGCCATGGTTGTGTGTTGTGGTCTCAATCTGCTTCCGTTCTGACTCAAAACCCTTTAACGTAAGCAGTGACTTTGGCAAATCATAGCTTTTGCTATTCTCAGCTAAAAGTTATCGTGGCCAGTGGATAGTAAACGCTACATGCACAATATACTTAATATTATGGTCATTAATCGCTTTAAAACATTTGCTAACATCATTGGATGCAAAGCTAAATAAGGTAACTTACTTAATAACCCTTAGGGGTCTGCAGGTGTTTTGGGGCCCTAAGGAAGTTCTGACGTGTCCTGACATTTGTGTATTTTTCAGTTACTAATAAACATATAAATGGCTAAAGTCTGATTACACTATATTTAGCACAAACTAGGCTATGGTTTTATGTGACCATGTGTTTATTTTGGAGAAAATAACAGTTAGCATGGTTATTGAAAACAACAAAGTCACTGAAATAAGGCCACAGAACACATTCATAACATTTGTGTACAAGACGTTTTTTTAAATGGATCTTAGCTCAGGTAAGTGACAGGCAAAAGAAGCTCACTCTTAGATCCTGTATATTACCTACTCACTCACAATGAAAATGTCTAGGATTGAGAGGAGAGGGACACAGATGACCTTATACGTAAAAGGCACATTTATGACATAAATATGGCTGTGCAAAAGCAGACATGGTTAAAACTGCCAACAGGAATAGTGCACAATGAAAAAAAGGGTGTTACATTTGTAAACACTGACTCTTATATCCTATACACTGTCATACATCTTGAAAAGCAATTACTGTTTAACTGAAGACATAAGTAAACATTGCATACCTGGCATCCATGGTGTTTTTTTGCTGCTTACTATGCACTGCTTTGCAATGCACACAGACCCTGTGGCCAGCAGTGGCAACATTGCTGGCATCTGAGGTCACGTTCATGTGCTGGTTGTATGCAGTCACAGGTCCAGACAGATACTTATTGTGTGTCCATCCACTTTAAAAATATAAGAGATCCATCCCGAATCCAGACACCAGTTGTGGTCCAGATTCCCATGCAGACAGGAATCAAGCATCATCATCACTCTGTGTTTTTTATGAAATAGTGATGGGCTGTCTGTATCTTGCCTGCTTGTTTGCATTTGCTTTCTGTCAAACAGGTGGTTGATTATTTTTACTGTTAATGATCATTTTTAACTGTTTATAAAAAAAAGAAAAGAATAACATGAGCATAGTAACACAATAAAACAAATGACTATATTATCATCAATCACAAATGACCATGCATAAAGACAAGCTTTTTACAAGCTTTTGTAGTGCCATACAACTTATACTTTTTATTTTTTACATTTGAATATAATGGACATATTTTAGCTGCATAAGGCAGTATTTTGAAGTGTTTAAACATTACAGATAGCAGTGTAATAATCTAACCAAAAGCTGAAACAAATACCATAAGCTAAAGCTATCCAAAACTGGGTGAAATACATTAGAACATTTACACCACAGCTGACATTGACGGACTACATATGGCATTAGCTTAGCCACCGTGAGCTAACATGTTTGTGCTAAGTTACATAAGGCCGTATGTTAACATGATTAGCAGTGTTTTTGTTGTAGAGAATACTCTGAGGCTTGGGTTTTGTTTGCAGAAGATAACAGCTTTTATTGCTGATGAAAACATTTATTAAAAGGCTTCCAGAAGTATTTTTTACAAATATCACAATATATGTTTTATTTTTACATAATTTATTTCAGTAGTTTTAATTTAACTGTTATGAAAATTAATATTTTAATCTAATTATTAGAAAATGTAAATGTTGCTTCATATTTTTCTGAACACTATTATTGTCTTTTAATGTACAGCAAATCTACACAACCATACACAGTATGATATGAAGTGAAAAGCATGAAATCATATAATTAAAAATATGCATTTCATATGAAATGAAATGATGAGCAGCAGTGGTATTGTCAATCTTTATTGTGCGATAGTGCAAAAGCAGTCCTCATTTAAATGTAAACGGAACTAGAAATGTGCATCATACTGTATATGTTCTGTGTACTGCAGTTGTGCAATGTGCAAATAACCAATGTTCAAATGTTCAGTGTGATTGGTTTTTGGTGTGCTCCAACACATCTGTGAAGGTACAATAACATAGCAAGTCCAGTCAGTTGAGTGCTATGGTGGGTTCCGGTTGAGAGCCCATATAGGGAAGAAGCTACTTCTCAGTCTCTCTGTGTTGACCTTCAGGGAGCGGAAGCGCTTTTCTGACCTCAACAGAGAGAACAGTCCATTGTTGGGGTGGCTGAAGTCCTTCACGATATTCCTGGCCTTGGTCCAGCACTGCTTGCTGTAGATTGAGTGCAGCTCAGAGAGCTTGATACAGATGATACGCTCAGATGATTGCACCACCCTCTGAAGAGCTTGTCTGTCCTGCATGGTCCTGCTTTTGAATCATGACATCCTGCGTGATGTGAACAGTAGTTCCCCTCCTGCTTTGTACTGAAGTTCACTGTCAGCTCCTGTGTCTTTCTGACGTTGAGGAGGTTGTTCCTCTGGCACCAGTTCTCCAGATTTTTTTGTCTTCTCTAGGTAGGCGGTCTCATTGTTGTCAGAGATCAGGCCCACCACAGTGGTCTCGTTAGCAAACTTGATGATGGTGGTGGAGTTGGTAGTGGGAAAGTACACAACCCTGAGGGGCTCCAGTGCAGGCTCTGAGGGCTTATCCTGAGATTCCATCTGGTCCTGCTGCTTTCCTGCTGTTCAGTCTCCTCACTTCAAGCTCGGAGATGATGAACGCATTTCTGGTGTTGCCATTCTCTGTCTGTCTCTAGCTGTTAGCATTAGCTTTTATCATAGTTAACTCGTCAGCTTGTCTGCCAGAGACATGTTCATCATACCTTATGTTGGTGCTTTATAGTCAGTTATTGACCTTGGTCCCTGCCACAGGCTCCTAGAGTTACTCTGTTTGAGCTGAGACTTAAGTTTTCTCACGTATCGCTGCTTCGCCTCCTACACAGCTTTCTGAACATTGTATGACGCAGACTTGTATGGATCTATGTTGGATCTATGTATGGATCTAAGTCCTGCCTTATAGGCGGCAGTGTGAGGTCTCAGAGTGTTACAAATTATTTTATCCACTCACGACTTCTGATTGGGAAACGTTCTGATAGGAGTTTTTTGCACAGTATCATCCACTAGTTTCCCGATGAATCCCACAACCACTTCTGTAAACACATTGCCATCAGAGCTGTGCCGGAACATTTTTCAGTCTGAAACTTCCTGCCTAAGCCTTTAAGCTGTTTTTAAGTCATTTCCATAGAAGAGTGGCAAGTGCCTTGTGAGGAGTGTGATTTCATACCTGGGACTTCTGTGCCTTGGTGTGGGAGAGGGATTCATGACATGGCAGCTGTGTTTTTGCGTTATTGTCAACTGAAATGGGCCTAACTCCAAATCCCAACAACCTCTGCGCCCAGTGGCACTTGTGTGACATCTGTTTTCTGTAAACTAAGAAGTAAACAATGATCGGTAGTGATTGTAAATGGGTTAAAATCCTGGTAGTGGACCACACATTAGCCCATAGTTCCTTATCATATATGGACCACTTTTTCTCTGTTGGAGTGAGGAGGTGACTAGCATATGCAATTACTCGTTCCTGCTCTTGTTGAACCTGGGTCTATACTGATATAAATGCTAATGAAGACTAGGGAAAGCCAAAGAAGAGGTGAGGAGAGTGTATCCTTAAGACTCTCAAATGACTTTCAACTGAGCACTCCTCTGTCCATCCAGATGTTTTTGTGTTACTTTGTGAGGCAGTTCAGCAATGAAAGCATACAGGTACTTGTGTTCAAATCGTCTGTGATTGGAACACATTCCCAGAAAAGCTTGTAACTCAGCTGGTGATCTTGGAACAAGCCAGTTACTTATTCGTTCACTGTGGCCAGGGTCCACTGCCAGTCCATCATGTCTTGTAAGGAGTTTGAAATTTTGTTTAGTTTCAAGCCTAATTCCGTAAGAGTGTCTATGAGATTTTTCAAGTGATTATCAAAGTCCTGTCCCATATAAATTGTGGCATCAAGATAAATTATGCATCTTAAGTCTAGTGGAGTCCTTTAGGTACTAACTCCTTGAGTCTCTGAAAAGTCAGTGGTGAATTTTTCAGTCCCATTGGCATTACTTAGAATTGTCAAAGTCCATCACCTGTTGTGAATGCGTGTGAGGCCTATCTGCAAGGTCCATTTCAACTTGCCAGTATTTATTTGACATGTCCATGGTGGAAAAAAAATCCAATCTGTCATTAATTCTCGGGAGAGGATGTGCAGCAGTGATGGTGACCGAATTAAGTTTTCTGAAATCTACTCAAAATCTGTACGTCTCATTTTATGAAAATTTTTTTTTTAACACATCACTACCAGGCTTGCCCAGGGTCTCATACTGTCATCAATAATGTCTCGAGCTGTAAGCTCTTCCACTTGATGGCAGATTTCTGCTTTCATGGAAGGAGATGTATGGTAAGGTCTTTGTGATATAGAAGTCTCACATTTATTCTTAATCCTGTAAGGAACCAAATCCATCCTACGATAATCATATGAGTGTAGACTAAACACATATGAGAATTAATTATTTTAGGTCTGGGCTCAGTGTACAGTATGAGTGAGGGCAGGTAGATTAGAGCTCACAAGAATGTACCCAACAGAACATTCCTTTACAGTGTACTCATCGTGAATACTGCCAAATGAGGCATTAAAAGGTAGTATGATTGTGCCATCATGTAACATTACATTCTTACTGGAATTTTACGTAGATGTAGATGCTACTACAGTCCAGGCAAAATCAGCAGTTCTTTTTTTTATCATGATACAATTACTAACCAATAAACCCCATACCAGAATCAATGTTCAGAATCAATCTTGTGAGCAATACTTGCTGTCATTCTCTTGTCCTCTCACAAAAGCGAAATGGCAAATATGTTAGAGAAATTTTGAAAAAAGATCAACCCAGGCAAGATCTTTAGCATCTCTCCTTTTGAAGGTCAGTTGACTTCTACAGCCAATCCCTCAGCAGTCTCCTTGATTTTCATGTCCCTGTTAGATATAGAACGGTCTGCTTCTCATATTCAGCTCCCTGGTATACTTGTAAATTGTTGAAGATGAAGACAGCTGGACCTCAGGACTCACTGTTAAATATCATTAACACTAGCTCTGGAAATTCCAAGCAACTTTACACTTCTATTAATCGTCTCCTGAAACCGCAATTTCAATGTCATTCCGGAGCTACAGGGGAGAGATGCAATTACATCATTACTTTCTTCAGAAAAAAAAGTGGATACCCTCCGCTCGTCTCTATACAGTTTCTCTACGCTGCCTGTCTTGGTGGATGACCCACAGCGAGGGATTTTGCAACCTTTCAGCTGTTTCCCTGAAGTTACGCAGCAAGAGGTTGAGGTCGCTGTGAGAAGGATGAAACCATCAAATTGTGCCCCGGACCCTTTTTTGACAGTTCTGGTTAAATCCAACATCTGTGCTATAAGTCCCCTAATTACCAGGATCATAAATCACTCTTTCCAGACTGAATACTGTATGTTCCTCATACACTGAAAACGGCTGTCATCAGACCACTTCTTAAAAAATCCACCTTAGATCCAGAAGTACTTGCAAACTACAGGTCCATTTCCAACCTCCCTTTCCCCTAGTGCTGGAAAAACTAGTTGCTGCACAGCTTCAGGCCCATCTAAAACAAAATAATTTGTTTGAGAAATTCCAGTCTGGTTTCCGCCCTGCCACAGTGTGGAAACAGTTAGAGTCACAAATGACCTGATGATATCGGCTGATGCTGGTTTTCCATCACTTCTCATCCTGTTAGACATAACCTTGGCCTTTGTTACTGTTGATCACAACATTCTTCTTTACAGATTACACCATACTCACATACACTGTTTCCAACTGGTTCTCATCATATTTTACTGAAAGAACAGACGTTGTTGCCCTGGGAGAGGCTAAATCAGCTACACACAGTGTCACCTGTGGTGTTCTTGAGGTCTCAGTGTTTGGCCCTACTTTGTTTATATTGTATAGGGTTCCTCTGGCCTATGTAATCAGCTGGCACAGAATTTTATTTCATTGCTATGCTGATGATACTCAGGCTTTACCTCAGGATATATTTAACCTTGTCATCTACTCAGTCAACCACTTTGACCATCTGTTTGGAGGAGATAAATTATTGATGAAGCAAAATTTCATGAACAGCTCTAAGACTGAAGCTATTTTAATAGGCACCCCACACCAGGTTAGGGCATCTAACATCACTGGTATTATCTTTTCTGGTCAGGATATTCCATTGTCAACATCGGTTATTAACCTTTTGACATCTCATTTGCTATATGTGTCAGTATCAGCGTCAGTACATATTTAAAACCTCCTAAGACCAAGCTT
>JAOVVA010037523.1:0-15176 GCA_028565275.1 Leiocassis micropogon
CACACATACACACTGTATATATAAAAATTTTTTTTTTTTTGCCAGAACCTCATATTTCAAAACAGGAACATATGGAATTGCAACAGCTTGCTACTGCTCAGTATTTTGATCATATTAACTAGAAAATTAGAAAAAAGATATATTGGTAAAATAGAAGAAACAAAACATTATTAAATGTATAACACATCCGAAAAAGTGCCAGAACTGATGGCAAAATTCATGGTCTTGATTTTCTCTAATGCAGCAGGTGCAGATAGGAATAAGATTCAAGCTGCATCCTAATGGGGAATATGGGGTTATATTTATTATTCAAAAAAGTACGACAAGCACTTAAGGTTACTTTTTTTTTTATGTAAAAATATACAATGCTCTTCTTAAGGTGAAATTTTATATTGCAAAATTATGTAAATGCAGATACATCTATTTCAGCCAACAAAAGAAAAAATTACCAAATTCTAACACTGATTATATTTTTCATATAAAAACATTTAGAAAAGACATGTTAATAGAGTAAAGTATGAAGTAAATGGACATTAAACCTCACTTTACCTTAATTTATTATTCCTCTTGGCACCCACTGCTTTAAAAAAACGAAACTGAAAGTAACTCTCTTCTTTTTGCTGCCTTCCTTGATAACATTCTTGTGACCCATGGTGCTGACTTTGCTAAATCTTGCACAAAATGCCAAAAAAACAACAACACACGCCACACACATGCCACACACACACACACAAGTAAACTCGCTTCACTTGGCTCTCCACTGACACAAACAAGGCTATCTAAAGTATGTGTGACCGGCTTTGTAGCTCGTATGCCGAGAATGCTTCGAATGCAAGGCAAATTTCTTCAAAAACATTTGTTCCTAAGGTGAAAATACGCAAGGCAGATTGTCTTATGTTGACGTACCACTGTATATAAAAATTTTATTTTTTTTGGCTAAACAAATATTGCTTGAGATGAATCAAGTTAGAGAAAAAGTAAATCATTATATTTTTACCTAGATACTTAATTTAAGTTTTAAAGTGTTGTGTTTAGAACCATTAAATATACAATTATTTAAGAAATATATTTTTCAAATGATAAGCATTTCTTTGACTGTCTTATTACCTGTATTTAAAATCTGGCTCTTTTTTCTAAACTTTCATTTTGTTTTTGTAACAGACATCAACTAATAGTTTAAAATGGTCTTCCTTCATTAACAAAATATATTTTACTTATTGGTCTTATTTGAAACTATGAATAAGTTACTTCTATCTGTGTTTTCTATTTGTTCAAAAAGTTGGTTTCCCTAACAACCAACTTGGAATACAGTGAAACTTAATTGAAACACCATGGCAACCACCTGGGACCTATTAATAGCCAACTAGCAGCATTTTTTATTGTAACACGTCATCCCAGCTTTTAAATCTTTACATGTTTAAATGTTTATAGAAACCAAGTAGCCACTTGCTTGATAGGTTAGCATAGTAACCATCTGACATGGCAACCACATGAAATGTCATAGTGTTTTAGCATTTAAACACTTTAACCTTAAATTGTTTTAATGTGTAAAATTTATCCCTCAGATATAAATTTAGTTACAAACGTTTACAAACAATTTTTAAATTTTGCAGTCAACAACCACAGAAAATATAATATTTAACACTTTAAACATTTTTAGAGGGCTCTGCCAAGCAATCAAATTTAATCCATGATCATTAGCCTTTTAGTTCTTTCTGCTGGCACTCTTTATTGATTAGTTTTTGTTTTGTTTTGCATCATTTTTATTTGATTGTTTTCAGGAGAGCTCTTCAGCTGGCGAGGCAGCTAAGGGATCGGGCAGTGGAGGCTCAGGCCTGCTACAGCCTAGGCAACACCTACACTCTACTGCAGGACTATGAGAGAGCTATAGATTATTTCCTTAAGCACCTCATCATTGCTCAGGACCTCGGTGACCGGTACATGCATATTTGCCTTGCACACATCTTAACTCCTCATGCTAATTATAACAATTATTTCACCAAAAAACAGATTGGTCTGTAATCTTATTTAATTCAATCCAATTTAATTTGTATAGCACTTTTACCAGTGGTCATTGTCACAAAGCAGCTTTACAGAATCAAAAGAAAATTATGGAAATTAATATAATAAAATGATCTATTTTAATCTATTCTAATTTACCCAATGAATCTGATAAAGTTAAAGAATTTGTTGCACTTCAAAACAAAGAAGCTGAAGAAACCAGTTTGAGCTGAATTTAGCTTTGTTACATGGTGTGTTATCCTGTGGTCATAAGGGACATAGTCAGCAACAATACTCGGGCAGGCTGTGGCATTTAATATTCAGTTGGTATTAAGGGGCCAAAAATGTACAAACAAAATATCCCCCACATCATTACCACCAGCAGCTTGAATCGTAATACAACGCAGGCTTTACCCATGCTTTCATGTTGTTTATACCCTTACCCTGCCAGCCGAATGTAGAAGCAGAAATCGAGACTCATCAGGCAAGGCAAAATTTACCAATCAACTATTGTCCGAGTCTTGTGAGCCCAGTGAATTATAACCTCAATTTCCTGTTTTAGCAGACAGGAATGGCATCCGGTGTGGTCTTCTAAGACTAGCCTAGCCTAACTAACTAGTTCAAAGTCACTTAAATCAACTTTCATTGCCGCTCTAATGCTCGATTTGAACTTCAGCAGATCATCTTCACTATGAGTTGCAGTTATTGGCCGACTAGATATTTGTGTTAAAGAACCACTCAACAGGTGTACCAAACGAGATGGCCAGTGAGAGTCTATGTACACACATCTAGTACAAGCATATACTCTACAGTACTTGTTTGTGGGCATGTATGTTTATATTTGTGTTTGTCTATGTGTCTCTGTATGTGTCAGGGTTGGTGAAGGCCGTGCCTGCTGGAGTTTAGGAAATGCACATACAGCCCTCGGGAATCATGGCCAGGCAATGCACTTTACAGAGAGACATCTGGAAATCTCTAACGAGGTACACACACCAGATCTAAATACAAAAAGTGTGCGTGCCATTTGTAATCCAATTGCTTTAATAATTGATAGATTAATTGATTATTGAAAAAGTCATTAGTTGCAACCCTAGGAATGGTGAAGTCTTTTCTTTATCTGCAACATTTGGTCAGAAAATGGTCTAGCTGAAATTTTCTTTCACATCCTGATTACCAGGTTAGTTTTCAGATGCATTTTTGCTTAATGAATGAAGCGTTTATACACCATACCTCCACCTCTAGGTGAATTTAGACAATTTCTTGGAGCCGCTCAGGAAGGAGGCCTTCAGTTATCTTTAGTTTGGTCATGTAATGTATAAAGTAGTTTACATGAACTCATCATGAACATGAATATCGTGAATGGCAATATTGGTCTTATTGTCAGTCAAATTATTATACAACATTCATCTTTAATAAATATTTAACTAATCTTAACTTTTTTCCTTTACAAATCTGTGCTTCTGATTTCTCCATCATTAGTACCTCTTACTTCCTTTCCATTACATGACTCTGACTCCCTTCACAGCACAGTGCTTTACCATTATTGATTTATAACATAGATCCTAACATCGACAATCCAATTCTCAGCATAATTGCATTTAGATTTTTCCTACAGAGTCAAATCTCTAGTTTATAGTTTTTAGCCTATAATTTCTAGTATATTACAATGCACATTAGTAAAAAGTTTGTGCAAAATGTTAGAAACAGATCAAATGTAGACCTATGTGTTCATTATATCAAATCTTAACATCATGAACGTGATGCGTGTGCAAAAAAACACACTTTATATTGTACCGTCTAATGTTTGGAGGGGTTCCTTATTTACTGCGAGCAAAAAAATTCTTATAACTTCAGGAATTCTAGTGTTAAAAGCCTTTTTATGCTGCAGTCACCTGGTGGCCATTGATTTTACACTAGCGTATTGATGTTAATCAAGGCCAGATTGGCAGATGATTGTGTTGGGGAGTTTTTATCATAGGCTTAGACCAGTGAACAGGTTCCCAAGAAGTTTAAATTTAAAAGCAGAAATTAGTATTTATGATTGTTTAATTGATGCATTTAAATTTTAAAGTTATTTCCTGGCTTCCCCTGAGACGTATGAAAATTACAGTGTACCTTTGGGATTAATGAAGTACTCTATTATTTATTTATTTATTTATTTATTTATTTATATTTTTTATGCATGGCTGCCATTCAAGTGCAGGCCTTTCCAGTATGATCTCAGTTGGTTCTCTTTCACATAGCAAAACTAATATCACCACATATGTAAATCATATTATATCAGTGTTGGAATGTTGAGGTACTGAAACAATGGAAATGGACTTAATCAGTCTAAATGGACTTAATGAGTCTAGTTTGTTTTTTATTCTTATGTAATGAATCAAAATAATTCTTCTTGGTGCACAAGCAAACGGACACTTTCTTTCAGCCCAGTGCAATGGTTCATTCAGTCACAGCGCTCTTACACAGAGACATCAATAAATGAAATGCATACTGAGCTACAGGTAAAGCATATTGCATGTACTCTGTTGGTTTCACTCGCCTCTCATCTGGAGATGTTGCTCAACCATGCCTCTGCTTTCAAACCTTCAATGCACAGTATAATTCTCCTTATTGCCTTTCTTAAAGATTAGTTAATTGCAGAGAAATTTTGAGTATGTGCATGCGCATGTGTTTTCTTTTGCTTCTGTTGTGATTAGCTTGCTAATTCTAATGCATTTTTTATTGGCATTCACTCACTTGTGATCCTAATCTGCTAAAAACTTTAAGCTTCAGTCATCACAAAAGTGACAGCCAACATTGGTCAGGGAAAGGTGATCAGGTAAACAGAAATCATAAATGACAGGGATTGGAGATCTTGTTGAAGTTGTATAATTTTGAGGTTTTTGAAGAAACAAATTAACTTGGTAAATGTTAAAAAAAAAAAAAAAAAAAGCAAGGGGAAGGAAAGTAATATTTCTATATAAGATTGTAGCAAATTACTTTTTTTGTTTATTATCAGCATTCTCAGGTCACATGTTCAATAAGTTTTAAACGTATTGATGCATTTACATCTAACTTTTTTTCCTTCTTAGACAGGTGACCGCTGTGGTGAGCTGACTGCTCGTCTGAATGTGTCTGACCTCCAGACTGTTCTTGGCCTCAGTTACAGTACAAACAGTTCTGTCTTGTCAGAGAACAAAGCGGTTGATTATAACCAACATGGTAAAAAAATATATATATTCCGTAACTTTTTAATACTTTATCATAGTTGTCAATAATAGCAACAATATTTGTAATAAAAATAAGAAAAAGAAGCCCCTGCATTTTATAATATTGTTACATGTTGTAAAATAATGTGGTGCAGTAACAAGAGTATAGCAAGTCATAAAAGATGTCCTTTGTTTTGTTCAGGAGCAAGACCCAGGATGAGCAGACGCTACAGCATGGACAATTTGCAGTTGATGACACTTACACCAGAAAAACATAAAGTAATTGCAGCTTTTTACACAACAATCAGCTAATATCAAACCTCAAAACTTTGTCAGCCGCCATCAGTATAGACCAAACCCAACACACTAGTACACATACTTTACTTCACTAAGACATCAACACAATGGTTCTCTCAATTTTTTTAATGATGTGTATGCGCATATGTATTCGTGTGTATTAATTTCATTTAATTTAATTCAGTTTTATTTGTATAGCGCTTTTAACAATGATCATTGTCACAAAGCAGCTTTACAGAATCGCAAAAAAATGTGCATGAAATGTGAGAGAAATGAGCAAGCTGAGGGCAACGGTGGCACGGTAAAACTCCCTGAGATGGCAATAGGAAGAAACCTTGAGAGGAACCAGACTCAACAGGAAACCCATCCTCATTTGGGTAAAACGGACATATAGAGTCCAGTTCGTTATTGGAGGCTCAGGTAGACTTGTAGGAAATTCCAGTATTGAACTATTGAGCGACTACAGTCACAAGTTTTCAAGGAACAGCTGTCAGCATCAGAGGGCAGGACCGTTTTCATGCTAAAGTGGAACCATCCCAAGTTACCACATGCAACCCAGCAAACCACATGGGGCCGACCAGATCTCCAGTCCGAAGCGGGGCACCAGGACGAGTCACACAGGTCCAGAGTGCAGAGAGGGTCTGGATCACTGGCAGCTCAGAACCGCCATGTGTAGCTCGACAGGGAGAGGGAGGGAGCGAAAGAGAGAGAGGAGAGTAGAAAGAGAGATAATGGTTAAGTATGGCCACATTCATATAATATATATAAAGGTGAATGTGTCTATGCTAGCAGGGACTCCAGCAGGACTAACCTTCCTTCTGGAGAGCCAGAAGAAAACGCAGACATGAGGGCTCCCTGAGATGTAAAGCAACCAATCACTTCAACAATCATGTCAACAAATCTGAGTGATCAATAAGAGTGAGAAAGACGGCATCTAAACATACCAGTTCACCAGATCTGCTCCTTTTACCTAAGTCAAATCCATTCACATAAATGCTTGGTTAAATGAATAGGTTTTTAGCCTAGACTTAAACACTGAGACGGTGTCTGAGTCCCAAACATTAATTGAAAGGTTATTCCATAACTTTGGGGATTTGTAAGAAAAAGCTCTGCCCCCTGCTGTGGTTTTCGTAATCTGCGGTACTGACAAGCAGCCTGCATCCTTTGATTGAAGTAGGCGTGGTGGATCCTAACACACTAGCAGTTTGTTCATGTACTGCAGCATAAGACCATTTAATGCTATAGGTCAAAAGTTATCATTTTAAATTGGTGCGAAATTTCACTGGGAGCAATAGTCGAACATAGAGGTCACAAAAGCATGAGAAAAAATTTGTGCATCGTGTAGTGACAGTATATTCCTTATCTTGGCAATATTTCTGTGGAACACCAAACTTCACTTGAGAACAGGCAGAATAATCACCATTTAAATCTACAAACTGATAACGATCAGTCAAATAGGTTCTAAGCCAGGAGTTGGCCATTCTCAGTGGAGAGAAACGTTGATCTACGTTGATGATTTTTTAAATATTGTTCAAGACGCTCTCCCTCCATGCTATTTGAAATACTAACAGTTTAGTTTGATGCCATTTACATTCTAATTTTCATGCGATCTGTTTAAAAATGCATGTGGTTAGTATATCACGGAGCAAGTTTCTTACCTATAATAATTTTCCTCTTAAGTGGAGCTACATTATCTAAAGTATATTGGAATGCTGACTTTAAATATTTAGTCGCCTGATCAAGTTCCTTGGGGTCAGAAGTGATCTGTAATTTTTGAGAGATTACTGATGAAGCTCTGTGTGGTTCTGTGATTCTCAAAATAAATATTAAAGTCTCCAGCAATTAACTCTTTGTCTACAAGATTAAATACATTGTCTGCTTTCAAAGCCTGAATTTTTAAATGCCCCTTGTAGCAAAATAGTTAGTGGAAAAAGTTTAGGAAAAATCCCTTTTTTTTTTATAAATGGTTAAAATGGTTTGTTTTTATGAAAACATCTTTACATGAGGTGCCAATAAATGTAGCCAGCACGGTAGGTGGACTCTCGACTGATTTGGTCGCTCTTGTCTTGTGCAGTGTCAGAAATGGGGCAATGAGAATCTGTGTATGCAGTCAAAATCCAAATCCTCCAAATTCTTCTTCATGAATCGTCTGCGAGGGAAAAAGAGCAGCTCCAATAAAGTTTTGCAGGACACTAGCAACACTTTGAAGATTTCTCACAAGCAGCCTGCTCAAAAAGTGAGTCCACCAGTGTATGAGTGCAGTTTATGCAAGACCTGTCCTACACTAATTTTAATTATAGTATTTAAATAGGTTACACAATTAGCTTAAATCTGAATTTTGTTAGTTAATTACTGGGTTTAATTTCTTTTATGTGTAAGAAGGATTGCAGGAGATGTTTTTGTTTTTTTGACTTGTAGTGTGTGAGTGCGGACATGTTAGTTGACGAAAGCTTCTTTGACCTGCTAAGTCGTTTCCAAGGCGACAGGATGGATGACCAACGCTGCTCTATTCAGAAGGACCTTGGCTGCCAGTCCACTGCTGCCTCCTCCTGTTCACCATTGTCCAAAAATCTAAAAAAATGTAAGTGCTAAATTCTTTAATAATTAATTGTAAAATTGTGATCATCCTGGAGCAGTTTTACCAAGGTTCAACTTCAAGGTTCAAGGAATTTAAACTTTTTTTTTAATGGTATATGTAATATGTGCACTATGTTGGATGTGTTTAAGGGTTCAACTTGCACTGTATCACCTAATTATGTGGACACCTGAGCATATTAAATCACATTCCTTTTTTTTTAGTGCCCCCACTATAAAAGGACATTGGTGACTCGGTGGTAGGTTTCTTGCCTACCATGCAGAAGGCCCAGGTTCGATTCTCAGCCACTGGATTTAGTGCCGGTACCAAGCCCAAATAAAATGTTGTGTCAGGAAGGCCATCCGGCTTAAAATCTGTGCCAAGTTGTTGTGCGGATCGGATGCAGTCAAGAGACTAACAACAACTCGTAATAATCTTGTGTCCGAATGTTTTTCACCAGATTTTGGACTGTGACTGTGGGGACTTGCCTTATTAGCCTCACAAGTGTTAAGCGTGGTCAGGCACATCATGTCTCAATAGACCTCACTTCTTACATAAGTGCATTGCCATACTGGAACAGGGTCTAGGCCTCTGAGCTTTATTCGTGTGGAAATGTAACTTCATACAAATGCATTCTGTCACTTGTGTGAAGCATTACATTTAATTTAAAACAATTTAAACGACAAACATATTCTTCAGGACAGCGTTAGCGCAGTAAACTGCAGTAAAAACAGTGTGGTGTTGTTTGTGCTGCTAACACAGCTGGACGTTTTTGGTGAATTGGTAGTACAAGCTGCTGAGATCTCCTTAATGTTCTAATTAACAGTGCCTTCACGGTCAAGTGTGAACCATGTGTCCTTATTGCAGCCCAAACTGAAATAATACAGAAATGTCCAACTTCTGCAATGAATGTTAATTTATGCACTCAATACTGTACATGGCTAGGGCTCCTTTAGCACAAATTACTGCATAAATGTAGTCTTTCATTATTGCCATAAATCTAAGTCAATGTAGAAGTTTGTTGCTTTGATAGGTTTTACCATGATAGGTTTTACCATGTCTATATTGTTGGGTCATGTGTTTATCATCTACCTCAAGTCAAGTACCTCTTGACAATGTTTCATAGATTTTCTTTGGGGTTCAGGTCAGGATTCTATGGGGTCAGTAAACCAGCTAGTGGTAGTACCTGCCCACAATGCCAAAACTAAATCCTGCTGAAAAGGACTTGAAACCTTCCGGGTAACTGGCTGCATTCATTTTGGACTTAATAAAGGCTGTGGATCAACACCGCCAAATTTATTCTGCAGCAGGACAATGACCCCAAACATAAAGCCAATGGCATTCAGAACCATCTTGAACCTAGAAAAGAACAAAGAGTGCTGGACAGTGATGGTTTGATATACATGTATAATAACACAACAGAAGAATGTGTGAATACATGGCCTTTTTCCTGGCCATGCAAATACTTTCGCCAACCATTCGTTCCATTATTTATCAGTCTTTCAAAATGTTGTATGTGTGTGTATGAAAATGGCTGTAATTCCTGAATGGTTAAACCCCTTGAACTAAAACTGAAGGTCTTGACTTCACTCACATTTTGAGTGGTTTATTTCAATGTGGTAAAACTACCAAATACCAAAAAGAAAAAAAAGTTCCAAAATGTATGGACCTGGCAGAGGAATAAAACAAAACTGAGTGGTTGCCACATAATTTCTGACTGGATCTCTTTATAGAAATAATGAACCTTTTCGAAATTGCTGTAATACAAAACCTCTTTAATTCAATGACCACCCACTGGGTTCCTCCCACTTAAACAGGATCATTCTCCTAGCAAGGATGTAAAGGCATGTAAAGGCTATATTGGCCTGAGAGTCAGTCAGGTGAGCATCACTTGAATCCATACTAAAGAGTGCACTGAAGAGGATGGCTCCAATAGTATTTGGTTTTGATAAGGGATCAATGATAAAACTCCAGAAATTTTTAATTTTGGACATTTCCAGTTCCTGCTTTTAAATACACATTGGATCAAAATGTGAGCTGTTTATTTACATATTGTAAGTTTTGCCGCATGTTTAAATATTAAATGAAACAGTCTTTTGCAAAAAAAAATTTACATAGATTTGGCCTAAATGAAACACTGTCTTTTGCAATTTTTTTCCACATAGATTTGGCCTACAACTGACAAGGTCTACTTGCTGAGATGTGTATCATTTTGTTGCCATTTTTTTCCACTCATCCTAAAAATACACAGATATGGTTTCTGATCCATACCATATAGTGCATGTTCCATTTATAGCTCCCTGAAGAGTGCTTATTGTGTATTTATATGTATGTTGTGTTATAATAGTTTAATGTTTTTGAGCGAATGACTGTATTTTAAAAGTCAGCAAAGACATTAAATAATTTACAAAAAAAAATTTAAATGCCATTAAATGTATTCCTTTTTTATTTATCTTATTTTTCCATAGCTTTTTCAGAATCTGCAGTATCACCAGGTCAGAATGCATTTCAAGGGGTCTTGGCTACTGCTCAGCAGCGGAGGCTAGAGGATCAGAGGATTATAGAAAGTGCGCCTGTTTTGTGCAACTTAAAGACAAATCAGAAAAGCAGCACAAAGACGGTCCTCAGCCAGCTTATGACAAACACGGACACCTCTGAAACCGATGATCAATTCTTTGACATGCTGGTGAAGAGCCAGGTGAAAATGAACATTGATATTACTGTCTGCGTGTAGTTACATATGCAAGTTTATACATATGTAAGTCTTGAGTTATGCTATAATTTTTTTGCCTAGTGACAGTGATGCTATACACAGTGGTACAGATGTTTCTTACAAAAAAAAAGTAGGCGAGTTTATACTCCCCTGTGTATAAACTCGGTTATTTTTATGTTTAAAGTGGTAAAAAAATGCAGCAGTAATATCTTTTAAAAATATGATTGTTTTTACCCTTGTAAACTGTTGTATTTTGCATGCAGGTCTTGTCATTTATTTCTAATACTTTAAACACAAAAATTTCTCCACACAGGGAGTATATTGACAGGGTATACTGACTGACAGGGTACACCTGGTCAATAAGAAACACCTGCAAGCCACATGTGCCAATATAATAATTTTTGATAATTTTAAGAATGCATAAATGTGCCACTTTATAAACTGTTTCCACCCATATCAGGATTAATAAGTTTTAGCCCTGCTTCAATTGTCCCAAATTATTTTTATTTTTAATATTGTAAAATGCTGAAATGATATAAAATACACTCTGGTAACTGTTTTCAAACGTTTCTCTGGACTGAGGCATCAACCAAATTGCTCAGAGGCTGTCCTGTTTAACTGTCTTTGTAGTTAAGTTATAAGACAATATTTTTAAAATTCAAAAATTTCTTTTAATGTACTTGATGAAATCTTTTGCTATATCATGTAAGGTCTAGATATAATTTTAAACCCAAGCGTCCTGTGTTTAATGTCCTCATTTTACCAACAGCAAAGGTAATTGGCCATGCCATTTTAGTACTTTCAGAGGAGACTGTATTGTACTATCTTGGAGTGATTTACTTGTGTTCACGCGCTCGCTTTCTCTCTGTTGTTCTCTTAGGGTTCTAGGTTAAATGATCAGAGGTGTGCCCCTCCCCCAGCCTTGATCCATGGACCTACTGTCCCTGATGAGGACTTCTTCAGTCTCATCGTCCGCTCTCAGGCCAAAAGGATGAATGAACAAAGAGTCACATTGCCATCTGTGGACTAAAAACCACACAGATTCACATACACACACTGACTACCACTGCACTGAGCACACTGAACTTATTATACAGAGCTGAGGATGGAAATACAAGTTACTTGGATTTTGGGAACATTGTTTGTACCACTTAAAAGCGACTTTCATAACGCAGTTGGAGGTGCACGGGAACATCTTGGTACTTTGACTTTGGTACTTCATATCAGACTCGCCATATGGCTTTGCTCTTCGAATCTGTCTATAGAAATGCTGTAAATAGGAAGAGCATGTTCAAGATTTGGTATTATGACAAGCCTAATCCTGACCGTCAATAACCCAAAGATTTTTACTATCATTAATTGCTGGTGTTTTTACCTCTAACTTTTTTAACAAGAGGTAAATTTGTTGCTTCATTTAAATTCAATCCCAGTTTATTTGTATGGTGTTTTTAACACTGGACCTTGTCTTTACATCTTTACCCATAGTCTTTAGTGGTGGTGGATGAAATTCTCTAAAGTAAAATTCCAAAAAAAAAAAAAAAAAACAGGCAAAAATGAACTCTAGTAAAAGTTACACTACCCCATTAACTGTTCTAAGCAAGAAAAGACTTGCTTGTAAAAATACCTAAAATATAAAATTAAAAGTACTTGTCATGCTGATCCAAAAGCATAATACTATATTATTGTGTATTTATATGTACTGTATATTGTTACATACAAAATAATACAGGTTGTGCTGTTTTAGTTAAGAATGATGCAGATTATGCTGCTGACCAGAATCACCAGTAAAAATAATCACATAAATAATCTGAAAGATTATTTTCCTCCCTGTGTCCATAAAAATTTGGACTTCCAATTCTGTGAATCAGACATGCAGACTGTATAGGCATTAAAGAAAATAACACAGAAGATTGTTACTTTAAATGTCTTTTACAATTATACATCACTTAACATCCATGTAATGTTTGGTGAGATAGCGACAGAGATACCACTAAAACACTAGACATTCTATACATGCAATTGTACCATCAGTCAAACTGTTGGGAAGGTTTTTTTTCCCCAACATCATATTAAACCCTATGGATTAACCCTATGATGTTACTCAAGTTTGTATACATGTAAAGGCACAAAAACAAACACTATATATTGCCAATTAGCCCTTGCACCTATAACGGCTTTAACTCTTCTCAGAAGGCTTTCGACAAGGTTTAGGAGTGTGTTTATGGGAATTTTTTACCATTCTTCCAGAAGCACATTTGTGAGGTCAGACACTAATGTTGGACGAGAAGGCCTGGCTTGCAGTCTCCGCTCTAATTTATCCAAAAGGTGTTCTAGCGGGTTGAGGTCAGGAGTCTATTCAGGCCAGTCAAGTTCTTCCACACCAGACTCACCCATCCATCAATGGTGTTAAAAGCTGCAGTAACGCACCAGGCCAGTCTATCTGTGGAAAATAATTCCTCATGCTCCCAGAACCACTCTTCTGTGGTTTGAGACCTGGAATATGCTTGTGCCATCAGGGAACAAAAACTCCATTGATGTGATAACCTGGTCATTCAGGTCATTCAGTCATCAGCTGACTTCATTTACCTTGCCACATAATGTTGCTAAGCCTAGACCTGACCAACTGAAGCGACCCCGGATCATAACACTATCACTTCTTTATGCTGCCTAGCAGATTAAAGCCAATTGTCTGATTAGTTTTAAGATAAAGTGGTTTTCTTAAAGCCACACAGCTGTTTAGTCCAAATCTTGAGTTATTTTTACATTCTGTGCATATGGAAATGCTCTTAATTTCTAGCTTTTTTTTTTTTAATGCAGCTTCAAGTGCTTAAGTGATCTTCGTTCATGATTTTTTTTTCTGAACACGTATCTTTAACAAAGCTCATTGTTCAGCACTACTTCCAGATGTTGATGGTGTTTAAAGGGTTCTTAACAAGAAAACAAATTTCTTAAAATTTCCTGTTGTAGTATTCTTTGCTTATGCCAGCCCAAAGACCTTCTGAAATAGCATTTGGGGGGGTTTGCACCAGGCACTGTAGTTGTATTATACCATGCATAATTATTTAACAGTTTGCCTGGCTTTATATTTAAAATCTTTGATATTTGATATTTAAACTTATCTAATATTTTCAATTTTGTTACTGAAAAAAATAACAGTGCCTTGCTACTATGTTAGTTTTTTCCCCCTTCTATAAGGGTGGAGAGGTATTTTGATCTGGCAGCACTAAAGCACTAGATTATGTATAGTCCGTGACGCACTCCTCCAATGCTGTATGAGATTTACCAATTTAAGTTGTTGCCAGTTTTTTAATTTTGGAGCAGTTTGTTTTTGTGTGTGTGTGTGTGTGTGTGTGAGAGAGAGAGAGAGAGAGAGAGATCACTATAAGAGGGTGCATATTTTTTATATAAAACTATTTTTATTTTAAGTGACGCTTCCTTATGCAGAGTTTAACAGAATGCTAGATAGATTCACAATAAAACATTAAACACTTTAGATTCTAGAGATTGAACAGTGCTTGCTGTACATTAAATTTTGTCTCATTTTATGTTGATTAGATTACTGAAACAGATTGTCTGAGTACATTTTTCCATGGTGGGAAATTAGTGATGATGAAGTGCAGCTAGAAGATGCTCAGATTGGCCTGTTTGTCTGCTCCCTGTCCTGGGCTCTGGATAGTTACAGATTGACTTGGCCTGTTCTGTGAGCAAGTAAGATGCAAAAATTATAGGCAAAGTCTTGTTTTTTGAAAAGCCTACTGTAGCAAATTTTTTCTTCTTCACTTGGTGTAAACAAGAAAGACGTACTGAACTTTCCATGAAACTTTTTTTATCGGTTATCTCTTGGATCCGTTTTTTTTTTATTTTATTTATTTATTTTTTTATATCTCATAATACGTTTAAATAAGACTGTGGATAAGACGGGTCTGATGCCTCAGAGTCAGTGATGCCTTCTGGTGAATCCATATTTGTTTTTTTGTGCACTACTGATGTCTATCTGCTCTGCTCATGATACCTGTTGCTAAAAAGCTGGATCGTTTCCCTGTTGCCACCCAAATAAAAACAGCAGTGTGGTTGTGAAATGTAGAATGTCATGTATGACACTATATAGACAGAGTTTAACATTTGCGCATGGGGTCTCTTGATTATAGCAGGGTGTTTGCAAAGAGAATTTAGTACATTGATGTGTATCTCCTGCGACTTAAGAGCGTCAAATAAATATATATATATATACACTCAGCAAAAAAAGAAACGCCCCTTTTTCAGGACCGTGTATTTCAACAATAATGTTGTAAAAATCCAAATAACTTTACAGATCTTCATTGTAAACAATGTTTTCCATGCATGTTCAATTAACCATAATCAATTAATTAACATGCACCTGTGGAATGGTCGTTAAGAC
>JAOVVA010037543.1:0-15175 GCA_028565275.1 Leiocassis micropogon
GCTTCTCGATCTACGAATTTCATCAGCTGCGCAAACTTAGCTCTTTTCTGATTGCGCTCCTCGTACTCGTATACGTGGCTTCTCCATTTTTCACGCAGTTTGTAAGGCAGTTTTGAGGCAATAATCCTCAAGTTGGTAGCGTTGTCTAACTCATCCATGTAGTCAACAGTTTACCAGAAACAGGGAAAACGTGGTCAACGACTTTCCGTCCTCTGACTTTATTTCCGGCCACTTGAGTGCCTTTTGCATCAGTGTTGTTGCAATTATTTGTTTATTTCCAAACTTATCATGTAACAGTCTCATAGCTTCTGCGTAGCCACAATGTTCTGGCATGTGCTGGCAGAGATCTTTAGGCCCTCTTGTAGTATACTGCTCGAGATAATACAGCCTGTCCGCATCGCTATCAGTTCTGGTTTCGATGACGTGTTTAAATGCCCTCACGAAGGCCGTGAACTCAAGCGAGCGTCCTTGATTCCACCATTGACATACTGTCTTCTGGCAAAACTCCATCGTCGAATGTTTGAGGCGGCTTAGAGCGGTTCTTAGTTTTTGCAATACACGACTCTACCTTTTCTGCAAATTCCATACAGTACAGCAATTTATACTCATGCAGGTCTGGCGGACCATGGTCGCGTTCATCTTCATTCTGACACAATCGCAAGTCTCTATTGCATTCGGCAAAGTCATCTAATAACGCTTTGTATTCCGTATGGTATTTAATTTCAACATCAGGCAAGCATTGGGGATTGTACATAAGCAGTTGTAAGTGGTCAGATAATGCAATCAATTGACACCACTTGCCTTTTGCGGTGTTCTTCAGTTCGTGAAGCTTGTCTGCGCATTCTTTGTCGTCGGGCACCATCACGAGCTCAGATTCGGCGATAACGGCGTTGTCCTCGCCGTCTGACATAGTGGAATTTAAAAAACAGGCAAATCCTCTTTTCGCTTTCGGTTTCAGTTGCTTGTTGACAGTCGATGCGCGTTTTTGAGATCGCACGCGCGCTCTTCACTCCACGTTCACACTCTTAAATCCTTGTATTCATGTTTGCAGCGGAGAAAGCTTTTGACTTTACATGTATGTGCATGCTATTCACAAGTTCTGACGCGTGTCTTTCTTGTTACAGTGTTACTCACAACTCCAGACGTCCGTTGATTTCTTTGTCTCTTGTTATATTTTCAACATCAAAGAACAACGGTTAGACTTGTGTGTCTGTCAAGGTGAAAGTCCAATGACGCGCGCGCGCGCGCACACACACACACACATTCACACACACAGCAGGAAAAGAGCAGGCTAAGTCTTGAGCAGAGAGAGAACATGAATTTTTAACGTCTCTAATGAGACTTGCTTTTGCTTTACACGCGCGCTGTACACACACGCATTCAGACACAAAATAAAATAGTTTTACGCGCACACACGTGGTCACCGTGTTATAGTAAACAGTACACGCGTGCACTAGTGATGCACGGGTCGTCTGGTAACCCGCGGGTCGGGTTGGGGCGGGTAAAGAAATTGTCACATTCTTGTGATTTGTTATTGTGCCTATGAAGTTTGTTCCATTGTCACTTCTCATGACTGACGCCTGGCCTCTTCTGCACACAAAGCGTCGAATAGCATTTAAGCAGGAGTCTTTATCTAATCGAGTTGGAGCGGGTCATTAAAAACAAAATTAAATTAAAAATCCATGTATGTTGCGTGCAATTCCCTATGGCCTATATTAAATATTTGGGAATATCTATTTTCATATTTTATTAAGTTCTTTGATAAGGTTAGGTCACGTGACAAGTCACGAAAGCGCCAAGCAGCTACCGCTGCCAGTCACAACAAAAACAAAGAAATAAAAGTGAAGATGGAAGACGAGATGCGGGAGAAATTGAGGTCGGGAATTTGCATCATTAAAAGAAAAAAAGGTCAGGCTGCTAAGTCTAATGTTTGCGACCGGTTCTCAATACGGATGTTGATTATACCAGTAAGAGGCGCGCACTAAGACCCAGCAGCCTCCGCCATGTATCTTTCCTCTACCTCCGCTCGTTTTTTTATCCTTGCTCCGCCCTGTCTGAGGCGCCGAACTGCGCATCAGTGCGCGAGACCGAGTGTATTCACTCCGCGCTCAACTAAAGTTTTTTTTTAAATAAACAAATGTCTCTGCGTCGCGCAACACAACGAATCGATTATGAAATTCGTTGCCAACGCTTTTAGTAATAGATTTTTTCAGCAGCCCTAAACACAACTAACTCATTCTATTTAATATCATTATAAATTTTTCTTTTACATTGTATTGGCATACATATGATTTGATATGAATAAAAGAAACTGTCAAATTAAATAGTGAATAAAATGAAAGAATGTGCTTGCTAAGCAAACATTAATTTTTGATTGTTCATGGGGAGCTTTGGCATGTGCATGCACAAGTAATTCATGTCTGTCAGCGACAGTAAGGTCGACAGAACATGCTTTTTCTCTCTTATTCTCTGACCAAAGTGGAAGCAGAGAGAGCATTCTTATGTCCTCTGAGTAGGACTGCGCATGGGAAGCCGTTTTAATGCTTAATGGCTAAATCTAATTATCTGTAATTAATATTACAAATATCAACAACATACTTTTGACTACGTATTTGTAGTCACATTTTCACAAGTTAAAATGACAGTGGTATTCATAATTCAGTTTTGACTAGATATTTGACAAGATAAGCCTAAAGAACACAACGATAACCATAAACCTAGCGACATAGATGCTAAGTTAGCAATACTGATTACAGGTTTAGCTAATAGTTTAATGTCCAGTATTATTGGTGGTGTGACTTTACTCTCTTAAATGAAGCAGTGGAATTTTACATAATAGTAGTCTACATGCCAGTTGGAAGAAATGTTGAAGAAATAGTAGTTATGGAATGGTTCAGGTTCGAGTCGTCATTGAGTGTTTCTCTCCTGGTCTGGTTCAGGTGGCCAGTGTATGTGACACAATAATTAAAGAAGAGGTTAAATTTGAACTAAAATGTTTTATGTGCTTCTGAAATGCGCGGAATAATGGTGTGAGATCGTGTTTGATAAGTAGATTTAAAATTTCCGAAAACCATTTTTCCTTTTCCCAAATTATCTTTTCGCAAATATCTTCAATGTACAGACATGTCAAACTTGACAGTTTTATTATATGTATAGATGTACAGTGTTATCTGAACTAAAAAAAGTTTTTTTTTTGATGTATGAATTATATATGAATGATGTATAAATATGAATTATAGAAGGGTGTTTTTTTCAGTTCTAAATTTCAAAGTAGCATATCTTCTCTTCCCATGGGCCGATTGCAATAAAACAAAACCTATGTCACCTCGAGCCCGGGCAAATACACTTGTGAAAACCCTATTAAAATTCGTTCAGTAGTTTTTATGTGATGTGTACACAGACAGACAAAAATTCCAAAAAACATCTGGATATGTTCTTTTATCTTCTGTCTTCCCAAATAATTTTTTTGAAAATATCTTTGTACAGACATGCCAACTTTACAGTTTTATTATATGTATAGATGAGCAAGCGATAGCTGATGGTAGGTATATCTCGCTAAAAATGAGTTTTGATTTAATGTTAAGCTGCTTTTACAGTGCTGGTACATTTCAAAATTAATTTGCTAGAAATACTTTGATATTAATCTTTTGATCATTCTGTTTTTATTATTATTATTATTATTATTATTATTATATTCACTATAGACAACAATAAAATAGTGTACTCCTAATAGCAAGGTATTAATAACAGGATACTATACATATTACATTCTCTTTAGCGTCCCCCCTGAAGGTCTGATACTAGATTCACCCCTGACTGCAATTAAAGTGACATGTTGCTATTTCTTTTTTTTTTAAATACCCAGGGATTCAGTTTTGCTGTATTATCTCCCAAGCCTATTGCTCTTCAAATGTTGACAATAGTGGCAAGAGAGAGCTTTGTCATTGCACATGTAATATACAACAAAACATAATTTAGCATTCTCTAAAACCTGGCAGCATATGTGGTCACTATAAATAATGTATGAAATATAATTCAAAATAAATTGTTGAAGTTCAGATATTACATTAGCATTGGTATATACCAGACTGGTGTATGGCCACGTGGGGGACGATGAGGGCTATAATTGTGGACTCAGCAGTTTATCTACAGCTGTAGAGAAGACTTTCCCAATGTTTGTGGCTCGCCAGTGAAAATGGGTCCGGAAGATGTCTCTCAGGCTGGGAAGTGGTCTACCAATGATCCATTAAGCTGTCTTGATAATCTGCTATAGGTCCCTCTGTTCAGCTGCAATAAATACGTATATTAGTATACTCCCAACTGTGCCATGGTAGAAATTCAGAAGTTCTTTGGAAAGTTTTTTAAATCACAGTCCTAAAGAAAAAGGATAGCTTTTTTTAATCAGGTGGGAGGTATTCAGACTCCAGGTAAAGTCCAGAAATTTTAAGGTGGTGACCCGCTCCAATTCTTTACCTTTTTATTTTATTTTTTTTTTGGTAGTGTGCTCCTTTTTTCTAAAGTCAGTGGTAATCTCTTGGGTTTTCTTTGTGTCACTAATTCTGCATCTTGTGCCGAATGTATGGACCTCCCCCTTGTAAGCAACGTCATCACACCTTGATAGCAATGGTTGTCATCTGCAAATTTAATGATAATTTTTGAGCTATGCTTGAAAATACTGTAATAGGTATACAGAGAGTGGAGGATCAGACTAAGAACACAGCCTTGGGCAACACCAGTGTGAGTCTTTTGGTGAGAAACATGATCCATCTGCAGAGGGAAGTTGCCGACTGCACGGTCATGTCATTCTGACATAAGTGTTAAGATGTTCAAGATGGGTAAAAACTGTCACATTACTGAGATAGCTGTGGATGTATTTGCCCAGATGTTCCCAAAAGTTCTGTTCAAATTGTTCTTTTGCACAACACCAGGTACTAGTATTGGTGCTCCGATTGATCGGCCACCGATTGTGATCGGCCGATATTGGCTAAAAATTGGCTTGATCGGCGAACCCCAAAAGCGCAGATCAAAAAGGCCGATCACTTGACGAAAATTACTTGCGCGACTTTTTCACACGTGCATGCACGGCGCACAGGTAAACAACAGCAGAGTGGAGCTTGCCAGTGGCAACATGAGTTCTCCGGTCTGGAAGTTTTTCAAAGTGTCCATTAAAGACGTAAAGTTAGCCGCTTGCAATGTATGTCGTGATGAAATCCCTCGAAGGTGGAAGCAAGCAACGGCATTTTAACACCACTAACGTGATTCTGCATCGTAGAACATGAATATGCCGAGTATGAGAAACTAAACCAGCCTCCTTGTTTCTCTGCCTTGTTATTTAGGAAGGATGGCATTGGCTTACAGTAGCTTGCATTATTTTATTTCTTGGATCTGATGTAGTTGGTTCCTCAACCATCTCAGCGAGGTTTTCCTTGCCACTGTTGCGTCATCCTCGGCTTGCTCATCAGGGACAGTCTTATCATTTTGATTCATACACATTCACACTTCATGCAAACTTAAATAATTCTTTTAAATAAATCATCTGAGTTTCCATTATTTCCTATGAGGAAATTCACTTTGATATACTAGTATTTTGATATATAAGCTTCCTTCCGGAACAAATTATGCTCGCAATCCAAGGTTTAACTATATTGCCAAATGTATTCGCTCGGCTCCCTTCACACGCATATGAACTTGAGTAACATCCAATTCTTAATTCGTAGGGTTTAATATGATGTTGACCCATCCTTTGCAGCTATTACAGCTTCAGATCTTCTGGGAACGCCTTCCACAAGGTTTAAGAATGTGTTAATAGATTTTTTTTTTTCATTCTTCCAGAAGCACATTGTGAGGTGAATGAAATTTGTGAGGTGAATGGAATGGGTAACCTTGACCTTTAAAAAAAACAAGATTATCAATAAGAAATAAATTATTGAATAAAATAAGAATAAAACCTAGAAAAACTTTAGCTGTAGAAAACATAGAAGATAAGAACACAATATAAAAATAATATAAAAAAACATACAAAATATAGACGATTTGGCTGCACAAATATGGAAAATATAGAAACTGTTGTGGAAGTTAACATAGAATGTAAATAGAAATGTCCAGGGTGTAATGTCCATAAATGTCTTGGGTGTGAGCAAATATCCATAAAGTGCAGTGTGCAAAGATGGGTTTAGTCTTGTGTGGTGTTCTGATTGAGAGGCTGTACCGACTGCGGGAAGAAGCTTCTCTTCAGTCTCTTTGTGTTGGCCTTTAGGGAGCGGAAGCGCTTACCTGACCACGACGGAGAAAACGGCCCATATTGGGGTGGCTGAGGTCCTTCACGATCTTCCTGGCCTTGGTCCAGTAGTTGTTTGATCACGGGGGTCTGGTAGTTCCTTTTCTGCTATGTACTAAAGTCCACAGTCAACTCCTTTTTAGAAGGTTTAGAAGGTGATTGTTCCTCTCGTACCAGTTCTCCAGATTCCTAATCTCCTCCAGGTAGGCCGTCTCATTGTTGTCAGAAAAGGTGTGCTCCAGCTTGGTGGTGAGTGTGGAAGGAATTATAGTATTAAGTGCTAACCTGTAGTTGGCAAAGAGCATCTTAACATAATTCCCCTTCCTAGTGTCCAGGTGAGTGAGAGATGTGTGAAGGAGGTGAGCGATGGAATCATCAGTTGAACGGTTTTGACGTAAGCAAACTGTAAAGGATCAAGTGTGTTGGGTGGTGAAGAGATGAAGTCTCTGACCTCAGAGACTGTCACGGATGGCTTTATCCACCCACGGTTTCTGATTGGGAAATGTTGATAGTTTTTTTTTTTTTTTTTTTGTACGATATCATCCAATAGTTTCCTGATGAATCCAACAACCGTTTCCGTAAACACAGACTAAAAATCTTAATTTCTGGAGACATTTCCTGTGGTCTGACAAAACTAAAATTTGACTGTTCGGCCATAATGATAAACAGTATATTTGGACGAAAAAGGGGCGAAGCTTGGAAGCCTCAAAACACCATCCAAACTGTGAAGTATGGGGGTGGTAGTATAATGTGGGGATGCTTTGCTGCCGAAGGAACTGGTGCACTTCACAAAATAGATGGCATCATGAGAGATATATTGAAGCAACATCTAAAGACATCAGCCAGGAATTTAAAACTTGGGTGCAAATGGGTCTTCCAAATAGACAATGACCCCAAGCATACCTCCAAATTAGTTACAAAGTGGCTTAAGGACAACAAAGTCAATGTATTGGAGTGGCCATCACAAAGCCCTGATCTCAATCCCATTGAAAATTTGTGGGTGGCACTGAAAAGGCGAGTGCGAACAAGAAGGCCTACAAACCTGACCCAGTTACACCAGTTCTGCCAAAAGAAGTGGGCCAAATTTCCAGCAACCTGTTGTAGAAGGCTTGTGGAAGGTACCCCAAACGTTCATCCCAAATGAAAGTTTCGTTGCAATTCTGCCAAATACTAAGGAAGTGTATGTACATTTTTGACTGATGAAAGAAAAAAATTCAATAAAATTCTCCATCGCTCGATTCTGACAACAAATGCAAAAAATGTTTATTGATCTAAAACAGAAAAAGTTTACTCTTGAAAAAAAGTGGTTAATAACTGTGTGGCATTATATTGAGTGACATGATATTCAGTGACTCGTTCAGTGACATCATAGTGTGATGCTTTTTTTGCAACCTATTCTACATACATACATACATGTCACATGTTAACACACACACATCTCTCTCTCACACACATCTCTCTCTCACACACATCTCTCTCTCTCACACACATCTCTCTCTCTCACACACATCTCTCTCTCTCACACACACACACACGCTTACAGTACACACAAACACTCTTATCACACACATACACACTCGCATCTTTCTCTCTCTCACACAGGCGCATGCACACACAAACACTCGTACATCACACGCATACACACTTACATCTTTCACTCTCACACATGTACATAGACACACACAAACGCACCATCTTTTTGGAGGTCTTTCCACCTATTCTACACACGCAGATACACACACAAATGTAAACTCTCTCTCTCTCTTACACACACACACACACACACAATTGGCATGACAAATATTTAGGACCCAAGCTGACATCAGCCGTATTACGTCATAGCGTGTGCAAGTTGTGCAGCGCACCCAGGCAGCGATGGCTTTTTGTAGGTCTTAACACGCTCAAAAGACAAATGGGTTGTTTGGTGCGCCTGAGTGGCTATGGAGCAGGGTGCTCAGGCCCGCTCATAGTTGTATTTTATATTGTTGGCTGTCACTGATTCAAAGCTGCATCTTCGCTGTTTCATGCATCTTCGCTGCCTCTAAAACATACAGTTGCAGGAACTCGTTAAGACAACATATGAAATGTTAATTTACCAGTTACATACTGCACGCAATGTTTATTAAAAAATAAATATTTTTGTCCAAACGTATCTTTTATTCAATTAAATTTTATTTGTATAGCGCTTTTAACAATTGTCATTGTCGCAAAGCAGCTTTACACAATCTTTTATGAGCTATGTGTCACTCTAATTTAATAAAATTTCTCACCCCTGTGTGTCTGTCTAAGCATCATTTCCTCGCTACTAGCCAGTTACTAGCCTCTCCTACATTTTAGTGGCGGTAGAAGCGAGGCCCAATAATGTTGAGAAATAACTCCTACTCCTAAAAGTAGGACCAAAATTGCATCACACTGAGAATTTTTGGCCACTTAGGAGACATTTCTTACTCATAGAAAATTTATTTGACAAAGTAAAAAAAGTATTTATTTAGGTAAAAGGATCAGTTATTTATTTGCCATTGGTGTCAAAACAATTTGTATTTTGTATTGACGATCTTTTTTGGACTATTAAAAGAAAAAACGTGCACGCTTGTTAGGGTTAGGGGTTAGGGTTGCTGTATCCTCAATACCAGACTCTTGGTTCCAAATACAGGTGGACCCCACTTCCCCAACGAGTTTCGTTCCAGGAGCACGTCCTTAAGTTGGATTTGTTCTTAAGTCCAACAAAGTAAGTCTTGTATGCCTTTGATACGAATGTACAACAGCATTTGTGCGTTTGCTGGCTTTTACCGCTGAGTGGCGCTGTATTACTATAGACTGAGGCCTCAGGCCTTATTTAATTCTCTCCAGGATTATTGAGCCGCAGCTCGTCAAGAGCCGCACGTAGTTGCAGATAAAATCAAGTGAAACATTGTAATTAAACGAATTCATAATCACAGTACTAAAATTACAGTACAAAGTTAGAATTTAAATTAAATATTTTTCGGATCGAATTTAAGCAACGTAAACGTTAACACAGTGAGCCTTTAGATTTTATGTGTAATTAGAAAAGCTACGCGTGTAGGGTCTTGTCATCTTATATTTTGTATTCTTTAAATTTGTAGTAGATTTATTTACTATAGATTTAACTGAAATAACAAACTAAATGACCATAAAATTAAACCATTGTCAGGACGTGCTACTGCGTCAGCAGATGTCGATGTCATTCAGCCCCGCTTGTGTTTTTGTGTTATTATAAGAATGAAATTCAGTTGACTGTTATCATCAAAATTTTCTTTAATAAATAATGACCCCCATTGCGTTGTACCACCGCTGGCTTAACCTTATGAAATACAAGTGAAACATTAAACGAATTTACAATCGTAGTACTAAAATTAGAGTACAAATTAAAAATTTAAATTAAATAAAGACGTTTCTTATTTGCATCAAATTTAAGCAAAGTAAATGTTTACCTTTATTTCTAGCCTCTAAATTATATCGTGTAACACTAGCATATAGCCATAAAACAGACTCTGGGTATGCATCTGATAAAGTTTGCCAGACTAATGTGCAAAAACTATATAGTAAAACTATATAAGCTACATAGCCTTTATAAGACTCTACTTTTATTTAAGTGCACTCACAATAAGGAAAAAACCTTATGATTTTGTAAAATAATGAAAGCAAACAGGGTGCGCTATTCTGTATTGTTTTCGGTGAACTTGAGCGCGTCAGTAAATGAAACGAAAATCTGTGTATACTTGCCTCAAAGACGTGAAAATATACTTATGGAAAGCGAAATATCTGCTTTTAAACGACTGAAAAACAAATTTTAGATTATGTAATTTGTATGAAAAGTGAACTATATGCGCATCCACTGCTGCGGGGACGACAAGATGACATGATTACCTTCATTACTACAGCCGAAACCAAAGAAATCACTAATTTATCAAAATTATTAAAATGGTCAGAGTCAGGCTCCTAGCTGTTTTTCCCCGAACGCATTTTTTTTTAACTTTGTGTGTGGCTGAGCGCTATAATCCTTAGACTACGTCGGAAGTTAAAGAGAAGGATCACGATGCCAAATCAAAATCCTGAGCCCAAACCTCATTTAAATTAAATTAACAAATATTGTAAGTAAAAAAAACAATAGCCCACGTTTAGAAAATGTTTAGAAATTCTTTCCAAGAGGAGGCTGCGTAGGGCCGGTGTTATGCACAGAGAGAGCGAGAGATTGCCCTGAAGCTCAAATCTCCTAAATCGTTGGGGCATTTTTTCTAAATAGACGCTATCTTTAATAATCAATGGAGGTTATGAGCTATACACACATGCATTCTCGCCTAAACAACTCTTAAAACTACACTTGTGACACACTTGTAACAGTAATATTTCAAACATTTTGCAGGCCCCTGTTTGGAAAAAACAGAGAATAAAGAATTAACCAGTTGTTGAGTCAAGATACCAATTTGTAAATGAATGACTTTAAAATGCAACTGATTTATTTTGGCCACGGCGGTAATAGGCATTCTGGTTGTCTGCCTACTGAACAATGTACGTTTTGTCAATATTACCCCTGGTCTTTCCATTTAGCATGTTCCCACACACTCACCAACATATGCAAGATAAGACCAACAGACTTCAGAGATGTGTAGGACAAATTGATTTAATCATCAGTGATTGATTTAAACATCAACACCAAGAAAACTGATGACTGAGACTGCCCTGTCTCTTTAAATGAATTGCATATAGTTACAGTAAACCCCCTTAAGAGAACAACAGAGCTGAGCAACACTGCATGTTTGTATAAAAGGTCATAACAGACGACAACGATAATTGCCTAATAGAACCATCTGAATGTCTTAAAATGAATAAAGTGTTTTTATTTTTTTGGGGCCTAATATATCACCAAGTCTATCATATGCCTCAAAACACCAAGTCAATAGTAACTAATAGAAACTAAAGGTCTTTTGAGTTCAGAAAATTAAAATTTGATTCAATAATTGAAAGATCCTAGTTTAGATGTTTAATTCTAGTTAGTCAGAGATTAAACTTTGTGATTGCAGTAACTTCAACACCTGAACTCATTGAAAAGGAGGGGGACCCAAGTAAAATATGAAGGTATTTGGGCGGTAAAGTTGATAAATTTGAGCCCCTAAGCACAGCAGCACAAACCACTGGACTTTTTCGAGGAATTTATAGACCGGCAAGCGATAGTTGACTAGTTTTTATGTCCCGGTTACGTCCTCGAAAAAAAATACAGAGGAATTGAAGTAATTAGAAATTTGGCCATAGGCCAGTACACATTTGGCATACAAATTCTATACTGGAATGATTTCAAATTACGCTGTTATTTTGTTTACCACATATTTTAATTTTATATTCAATCCATTTTCTTTAATTTGTTTCATTTATTGTTCTTGTCATAAAAACTTGATTTGACAAAAAATAAAGTATTTATTTAGGTAAAATTGACAATCTATTTTTTTGGACCATTAAAAGAAAAAACATGCATGCTCTGTCCTCTTTTCCCACACTATCATTTGGCCAAAAACCGTAACCGAGCCTAAGAAAATGAATCTCACACATCATATGTAAATCTCTGCACCTTTAAATCATAAGGGGAATCTCCGATGCCATTTTTTTCTCAGCTTTTTTCCACTGTATTGGACTGTGAACTTTGATTTAGATTAGACTGGATAAGATTCAACTTTGTGACTGTGCAAAGTACATGTACTCAGCCAATGAAATGCAGTTAGCATCTAACCAGAAGTGTGCAGAATAACAGAACATCAGTTTTATACCTTAATTCAAAAGAAAGTTCCGGTTTGACTTGACCACCCCATGTAAATATTTAAAGGACAATGCATTCAAAAACTGCAAAGTGCAGTAGGACATTTTTCTGAAAACATTTGGTACAGTTTCCTATGTAAAGTCTTTATATAGGATACTGTACCTACAGTACATCTGTGACCCAGTGCTTTAAGGAATAGTTCAAGGTAGGCCTGATATGAAGAGTCTCACTTATTTCTATTCCCATACCTATTTTCTGTTTATATTTACATGAAAACAAACCACAACTCAAAGTAAAAACCTTGCTTACTTTTACTAGTTATTTGAATAGTCACTTTTGGCTTTGTTATATATCTATGAAATGTCCATGACAGTTTTATGTTACATGTGTAAAAAAATGTCACTAACAGAAAGTGAGATTCAACGACTGCAACAGAAAGTGGAAGAGGCAGAAGCAGCTCTTCAGAAGGCAGCTCAGTATGGACTTCAGCTGTTGGCTGACAAAATGGACCTGCAAAATAAATTAGAGGATCAACGGATTGAGATGACTTTTCTAATTGAGGTTAGCTTTTTAAGTTCTATTGTAAACTTTTTGCCAAGCTGTTATACTTTCATGGTTTCTACAGTTTAAAATAATTTTGTTTTCCTCCGAGTGGCGCAGTGGTAAAGTGCTCGCCCTATCATCCGGAGAATGGTGGTTCGATTCCCGGGTGATACTGTAACCTCTCGCAGCCGTAGGTCTAGAGAGAGCTGATTGGCCGAGCTTTCTCAGAGGGAAGGGATGAGAGGGATTTCGTGCTCCCACATTAATCACGGCTCTACAGCGAATCAGGGGCGTCTGTGAGCTCACGCAAGTGGGAGGAGCGGATAGCGCTGTCCTCAGAGTGTGTTACGCCGCCCCCAACGGTGCGTGAGCGAGCAGTTCGAAAAGATGCGGTCGGCTGGCTCACGTGGTTCGGAGGAAACGCGTAATAGTCTTCAGCTCTCCGGACTGAGTGGTAGGAGCCCCCTAGTGATGGGAAGGGATTGGACACGACTAAATTAGGGAAAAATTTATAATAATAAAATAATTTTATTTTGCAGCCATGTGGTTTTAAAAATAACCAATTTGTTTTATTAACATGTCACTAGGGGTGGGCGATATAACCAAAATCTTCTATCACGGTAGAAGCAATTTTCTACCTCGATAACGATATATATCACAATATAGCAATTTGTATCTGAAAATGCATTAATCAAAAATTCAAACACAAAGAAACTGTTTTACATAATGTAATTTTATTTAAACTGTGAATTGCTGAGATTTGCCGCATTTTTTTACTTTAGCCATATTCGTTTGGATGCTTGGATTTCAGATGATAGAAAAGGTTTGACGTGTTTCCACCGCTTACTAAAACAGTGCACTTGCATATCTTGCAAATCACGTTCGTCTCATTCCTATCACTTTTCTTATACCCAAACCAATTCCACACCACAGACGATGCACCCTTTTTTCTTTACAATCTCCTCGTTGTTGGTTTCGTCACATGTAAGCAAACTCACTGCTGCTGCACCGTCTTCTACCATTGTCGAAGTGTATGTGAAGCCAGACACATCAAAAGTGGGACGAAACCGTGGCACCCGATTAAACCAAATATCTGCGCGGCCCAGTGGACAGCGCAGCGTGACTATCTGGATAGCGCAGAGATGATCTGGTTTATTTGCGCAGCCCGGTGGATTGCGCAGCACGAACCAACTTGAGCAGCACTGCTCGAATCACAAACCTGCGCTGACCCACTCTGATAGAAATAGACCGCGCCGACCAACTTGAGCAGCGCTGCTGGAATCACAAACCTGCGCGATCCACTGGGCTCAAGTTGGTCTGCGCTGCGCGATCCACGGGCTGCGCAAATAAACCAGATCATCTCTGCGCTATCCAGATAGTCGCGCTGCGCTGTCCACTGGGCCGCGCAGATATTTGGTCTGCCCACGCCGGCTCAATCGGGTGCCACGGTTTCGTCCCACTTTAGATGTGTTTGGTCTCCCATAGAAGTGAACGTGTATTGCGTGGTTACGTAACGTGTAACGTCACGTGATCTCAATCGCGATTTAGACGATAGACCAGAATCTCTATCGGTTGACAAATTTCTACCGGTTAATCCGTTATAGAAAGAGCTTTTCAGTGTCTTTTATGCATCCTCATCCTAGTTTAATGTAATACCAATGATGAAATAATTAATTTAAATTGCATGCACCCAGCTTTTTTCTACCTAAAATTTTGGGGCCAAAACTACATGGGATTTAATGTGTGTATTGGTGATTGTCACGATGGAAATTTTAAAAATGCTTAAATTACCTTTTTTTCCCCCACCGTGACATTAGCAACAAAGTCTAAAGTATTTGTAAATATTAATTTAAAACCTTTTACTTTTTTAACAAGCAATTTAACACCTTTATGAACATAATTTCCTAAATAAAGTCCTTAATATCACATTCTGATTTTTCAGAACTTGTCACATTAATTAAATGTATATTAATTCTTAACAACCATGCTACACAACAGTTCTACAATGAAAGGAGGGGAAGTGGAATAGTAAGAATACATAGTAAAGAGGTGAAGAAGGTACAGGAGTTTAAGTACTTGGGGTCAACAGTCCAGGGTGAGAGTGTGGGAAAGAGGAAAAGAAGCAAGTGCAGGCAGGTTGGAATGGGTGGAGAAAGGTGTTAAGATTTCTGTGACAATATCAGCGAGAATCAAGGGAAAGTTGTACAAGACAGTGGTGAGACTGGCCATGCTGTATGGTTTAGACAGTGTCAGTAAGGAAGAGATAGCAGAGCTGAAGAGTTGAGGGATCTCTTTGTGAGTGACACAGTTGGACAGGATTAGGAATGAGTACATTGGAGGGACAGCTCATGTTGAACATTTGGGGGACAGAGTTAGAGAGGCCAGATTAAGATGGTTTGGACATGTTCAGGGGAGGGAGGGTAAGTAGTGTTAGGAGAATGTTGGACTTGGAGATGCCAGGCAGGAGGCAAAGAGGAAGGCCAAAGGGGAGGTACAGTATATGGATGTAATAAATGAGGATATGAAGCGAGTGGGTGCAAGTGTTAAGGATGCAGAAGATAGGGGGTAGGTGGAGAAAGATGATG
>JAOVVA010037562.1:0-15174 GCA_028565275.1 Leiocassis micropogon
CACTTTTACTTGAGTAAAAAGCTTGAGTTGATACTTCAACTTCTAAAGAAGTCTTTTTAAACCCTAGTATCTATACTCCTACCCAAGTAATGAATGTGAATACTTTTGACACCACTGTCTGTTACACAGTTGTAAATTTCAACCTCAGAACACACAGTTATGGAGGGCATTTATTTAAGGGCATATTACCTGGTAGACCCATTAGGGACAAACATTTTAAATTTATATCCAGAATCTTTATACGAGCTTCTGCTGAGCCACAACACACAGGAGACCAGCAGAGCTAAGCTGATCTGGGGGAGGGGCTCTCCTTATATGAGGTCACAATAGGGGGGAAATCAGTGGCTTGTTTAAACCCTGGCCAATACCAAAAAAATAATAAAAAAAAGGTTAAAAAGCAGGTAATGTGTTTTCTCATGTTTATTTGTTTACACACTAGAGACCCATTTACATGTGCAAAAACGTCTTTAGCATGAAAGGTCCAGTTTTGAGGTTTACTGAGCATCAAGTAGTAATTTTTAAATTTTTTGTTATTTTTTTATGTTTTATTAATAAAATAAAGATAAATAAATGAAAAATGGTGTGTGTTTTGTTAGCCCAGGTTTAAAATGGTTTAGTAACCTGCTAAGTAAATGTACTTAAACTTTTAAGATAATAATCCATAATGTAGTGTATTATAGAGTATGATGAAGTAAAACATTAAAGCCCGGCTGGGACATTTAATCAGCAAATGTATTCTGCTATTGCACACAAAACATACGTTTTCTGTTATTTTTTTGTCAGGAAATGTATACAAAGGCAGATGAAAGTTGAAGTTTAATGTATTCAGGCCAAAGTATGAACAAAAGAGCAACACAAACACAAAAAGAAGAATCAGAAACATGAACTATAGTCTCACGCAAAAAAAAACAAAAAAAACACACACAACAAATAAAGGAGGATAACTGACACAAAAAAGGAGTGATGTCATCCGGTGAGGCGCAGTGGGAATTGTGTCGAGCTGTGTGTCCTATTGGGTTCGAAAACATACAATATATAAATAATATTTACTTTTTTAAAATAAAAACTAAAATATTTATTAATCTAAAATAAATTAAACTTACTGTATGTTCAAAAAATGCTCCGTGATAATTTATTTCAGTGAGAGTGACGCAATGATTCACAGGCTGCATCAGCGCAAAATGTCAAAAGAAAAAAAAAAAACACATTCCATGGTTTTAAAAGGGTTTTAAAGAACATCCACATGCTCATTAAGAGATTTCACAACCCACACACTCCACTGAGTTCTTAAAAACACCTGTTACCTGTTTACATCCAAACAACTATAATTAAAATATAGTTAAAAATATTCATTAAAATATAATAAAAATAATAATTATAATTTTTCCTACTGCATCTTTGATTGGAATTTTCTGACTGGCTCCACATGCTCACCGGCCACTTCATTAGGTACACCTTGCTAGTACTGGATTGATCTTCAGAACTGCTTAATTGTTTGGGGCATAAATTCAACAAAGTGCTGGAAACAGTTCTTAAAGATTTTGGTCTGTATTGACATGAAAGCATTACGCAGTAATGAACTGTTGGCAGTGGACATCTATGATGTGAATGTACTGTTCAAGAAACATGTTCTTAAACAAGTTCGGCAATTCACCTCTGACCCCTCTCACCCTCTCATCAACAAGGCATGCTCATTCAGTAGACTATCATCACTTTTTTTTTTTCAGACCATTTTCTGTTAACCCTAGAGAGTGAAAAACCTCAGTAGATCACAGGTTTCAGTAAATATCAGACCAGCCTGTCTGTCATCAACAACCATGCTACATTCAATGTCATTTAAATTCCTTTTCTTCCACATTCTGACACTCAGTTTGGACATCGGCAGATCGTTTTGACCATGTCTACATGCCTAAACGCATCCGGTGGCTGCCATGTGATTGGCTGATTATGTATTGGCATTAACAATCAATTGAACATGTGTACCTAATCAAGTGGCCGGTGAGCTGTAATTATGTGCACATGTTATGTTTCTTAATAAAAATAAATAAATCAGCAACAGGGAATATAGGGTAGACCTAGAGTTAAGCATGAAATATCCTAAAAGTCCTACCGTAGGCTCTTGAGAGAAACTTTACGACATAAATATAAAAAAAAATAAAATAATTGTTAGCATTAAAAATTTAAAAAATATATATATATTTTGCAGTGCACTGGGAGTCGCAAATGTATAAATAGATAGTGTACAAGTTATTTTTTCAGCTAAAAAACTAACTCTTAGTTAGTGTTTGAAAAAAAAAATCTCTCATGTCACACTCAGACCTACAGAAATGTTTGTTCTGTGTACTGATCTTTAGCTTCAAGGCGCAGCTCAGGACAGCAATCATGACAACAGCAAAAACGTTTTAAAGGGTAACAGTACTGTTTAGTGTGTTTAACGTTGCAAAATTTAAAATCACTAAATATTTTAGACATTTACATTTAGGCATTTCGAGTTACTAGGTTACTAAATGGCATCAATCAAACACAGTTTGGAATTATTATTATTATTTTAATTGTGGGGGGACGCCGACAATTAGTCCAGGTATGAATAAACAAATATGTCTTGATAAACTACACACAGGCAAAATTCCTGACTTGTAATGTTTTTAGTGGGTGGATTTTTTCTTGGCAAAGCCACATATTGATGGGTTTAAAATCCATGCTCCAGGTGAGGCTCGAACTCACAACCTCAGCATCGCTTCACATGTACTGCCATATAAGTACTGCGCGCTAACCGATTGCGCCACTGGAGCCTTGTTTTCAAGTGGGACAAAATGTTTAGAAATGCCTGGGTTATGGTATAGAAAGTATGATCACATGTAGGAAAATGGATGATGTTTGGTAGTCAATTTATAAAGATATAAAGATCAGGGCTCGGTGTTCGGGCCAGTCAAGTTCTTTCACACTGAACTCTTTATGAAGAACGAATGTCTTTATAGTCCTTGCTTCGTGCACTGGGGCTCAGTCATGTTGGAATAGAAAGGGGTCTTGCCCAAACTGTTGCCCCAAAGTTGGAAGCATAGCATTGTCCAAGATGTCTTGGTATGCTGAAGCATTAAGATCGCCCTTCAATGGGGAAATTTAAATGGCTGAATTCAATAACTAATTGTCCCTATAGCGTAGCTCTGTCACCTCACACCTCCAGGGTTGGGACTTCAAATTCGTTAAGTGTGCATGGGGTTTTATGTTTCCCCCATGCACTCTGGGTTTCCTCTCACAGTCTCACACTGTATGTGTGTTTGTGCCCTGCAATGGGTTGGTCAGGGTGTACCCTCTCTTGTGTTATAAGTTTCCTAATTTAGGCTCCAACCCCCTCTGTGACCCTACACATACGATAAATGGTATAGACAATGAATGGATAAAAAATGAGGTGTGTATTTGATAGTTATCTATATTTAATAGTTATATACTTACATCTTGATTAAATCTACTTACCTTCTGACAATGTTGTCTAGTTTAGCTTACAGTAGTACATTTTTTACTATCAAATGTAGACTTGTTTAATATTTTACACCACAATGCTGTGGAATTCTAGATGCTGATTGGGTAGATTAATCTTCTGTACAGTATATTACATTACCCTAAGCACTTTATGTTCTAGCACTAGGCAGCTTTAATATATCTGCATTGATTCATTTTTAATAATTAATTTATTTGTACGTTGCCATGTGCATTCAGTTTAGTTTCGCATCTTGTCTCCACCTATGAATTGTCATTGCTTGGCTTCTTAGTTTCCATTGTTACCTTCACCTGCTTCCATCTGGAGCCCTGAGCAGTCTTTGTATTTAAGTCCTCATTATTCTTTGTTCCGGGTCAATCTTTGTTCTGGGTAATCACAGTTGCTTAACCAGTTGAGACGAAGTCTTTCTCTTCTGGTTTCTTGCTTTTACCCGCCCTAAAATCTATTTGATTGTTTGTTGACCACCTGAGCTTTTCCTGTACCTTCACCTGGGAGGAGCGTCCTGGATGTTCTGGATAGTCATGGCGTTCCTTTTGTGCACTCAATTTATAATTATTACCAACACTCTATTTTATCCTAAACTGATTATTGCAGTATGGGCTTGATACATAGAAATAAGCAATCTAACTAAATCACTGATCAAACTTTGACTGGGAAAAGAGCAACTACTGGGCTACGGGTGAGTATGATTGCGATATGGTGGCAAAGAATCACCCTGGAAATGGAAGGAGGAACTAAAGTTCCTACATACAGTACTACAGGAACTAAAGTGTGGCAATTAAGCTTTTTTAACAAAGGTTACAATAACTCCAAAATTCCTGAAATCAACCAGTTAATCCCAGGATTAAAAACACTGAAAGCTGGTGGGAGTTTATGTTTATTACAGAGCAAAGGAACACATTAGCATGGGCTTGATTCCTAAATCCTGAAGTTAATCAAAGACAATGATTGCCCGGTGGATAAATTTGACATACTAGGAACCTGCAGCCCACATAATAATATCCACATTATTAATCTGCATGTAGAATATGAAGGGACTGACCTTATACATTTCTTTAAAGTTGTATTCCATCTATTCTGTGCCAAAAGTATTTCACTGACCTGCTAGTAATTGAGTGGAGCAAATCAGTCCCTAGAATCCTGCCTGGCTGCAGGTCAACATCCCTGACCCTTTATGATTTTACTTAAGGACTAGGATAGAATTCTACACCTTGCTGCGAAGCTGTGAGAGAAAAATGGAGTCATCAGGTACAGCCAAAATGTGGTGCTGCTCTTTCCTGATCTGAGTAAAATGTAAAGGAATATAACCAGTTAATAAAAGTATTAGACTGAAAAAGAGATCTATTCACGCTCCCACACCACGCTACACTGAGAATCACTCTGATGAGGAGAACACTTCTCCCCCCAAGAGTGGATCCTTTCCCCAAGAGAAAAGGATTTCTTTTCTCATAATGGTGAATGATGATCTTTACCAGGACTGCCACTTCACTGTTTTGCCAAAAAACACATGATATCACTTTTCTGTAAGAGGAACACAGTTACAGCCCAAACAGTTCCTCTTAGGTTGATAGACATAACTGGTAAGTCTATTTCATAAAAGTGAAATACTTTTTGCAAGGTTGCATATAACAAGTAAGACCGATTTGTTTGCTACCAATAAAGCAGGATAGTTACATTTGTTTTTAACTAAGTTAAAAGAATAAGGGTACTTACCATATGGGAAATCAAATGAAATCAAATTGAAAGTGATATAAATTTTATCCAGGAAAACCATGAAATGAGCAAGCAGATGGGTAAGAATGGGTGCGACATATATTTACCTTATCATTTAATTCTAACACCAGAGGGACAGCTACTTTAATAAATAACAATTCTTTTTTAGGATTGAGGAAACAATATATGATGTCTCTATCTGATTGGTGATGGCCCATTGTTGATGGTCCTTTGTCCTGGATACTGCTGAGTATATACACCCCTATCTACAATAATAAAACCTTGTATCCAGCATATTCTGCTTAAAGTATCTGCAGGTCATCAGAAAACCTTTATAGGAGGTGACTTCAGGTTTCTGTTTAGATCCTGTGCAGATTAAGTCTCTACTGTACAAACACAGGCAACTGAAGGATTTCTGGCATTTATGAGGGATTTAAACTTTTGTGTCAAAATGCCCCTTAAACCTGAGACCATTACTTTTACACTAGCCTCCATAATTCTTACAGGAGAATCAATTTGTTCCTTTTGTCATTATAATTAATCCATAAAGCATTCGTATCTGAACACTTGCCTAAGATACTTTCTAAATAAATCTGTTCAATCTAATATCAGGTGTACCCAAATTTCTGTAAATTGAATACAAAACAAATAAAGCTACTTTGTGAAACAAACTGCAATTCCTGTCCCAGTAGTTTTATCTTATGGGACCAGTTAAACTACAAATAATTTTTTGCACAAAGTTACACAACTTGAATCAGGAACTTTAAATTTTTATGTTAAAATGTTAAAGTTGGAATTTCATCACTTCAGATCCAAAGACATATATCAATTGGGTCAGGACACTCTATTATACCTTTTTTCACCAAAATGAACCAGGTGCTAGGTCATGTCTGGTGCTTGTGCCGGTTCAGTTCCAGGTCAATAACAAACCCTCTTAAAAACTGGCTTTGTTTTTCCATGGGCAAGAGAGTCTCGTCATTACATCACGTGTCCGTGTACGTCTCTACTTTCCCAGAAATGCCAGCCGCGATGCTAGTGGGGGAAAAATGCTATCAGGAAAAAAATGCTAGCGCAACAACAATGACAAACTTCAACTAGACTTTGCAAGCAGTTTTCCTGGCTTTATGATTACTAAAAGGCGTTTGAGCTGCCTATTGCATAATTCTAAAAGATGGTGTTCACAAACTTTTAACTTGGTCTTGATAAATCCGCCCCCAGCCCCTGATGTCAGTGGTTCTTTGTTCTAGCCAAGCAAAGTGTGTTGCCGCCACAACACACTTTTTCTGCTGTGGCTGCCTGGTTTGAAATTGAGCACTGGCTTCAAGCTCCGGAACTGCCTTGGAGTAAAAGGGGTATATATAAAGCTTTGATATAGGACCAGAAGCATTACCAGTGGTACTTTGGTCTACTTTCTTTCCCCTGTATTGATCTGGTATGCTTTGTTCTAGCAATTGTTCCCTGCGCGAAAGCAATCAGACAAGATGCAGACATAAAGCTTGTTGAAATGGTTCAAATAACACATAAAATCAATTAGATTGGTTCAATAAACAAAGCAATACCAGGGGACTTGGGGCAGGACACCCTGGACAGTGTGCCAGTCCATCACAGGGCATAAGCACAGTGAGCAATTTGGAAATGCCAGTTAGCCTAGTCTGCATGTCTTTGAACTGTGGAAACCAGGGCACCCAGAGGAAACCCACCAAGCAATCTTCATGCACACCAACCCGAAGGTAGGACTCAAACCCATGACCCTGTGGGTGCTAGGCCACTAACCACTACTCCACAGTGCCACTTAACACAGTTCTTTATTTAAAAATGCTTACAATCACATTGCAAAACTACAAATGCTTTGGATGTATATTAGGCCATCTCAGAATATAGAGTGATTTTTATTAAAAGGAAAATCCTCCCATTACCAAACTTTAATTATGTGGAATACCAACAAAATCAACTAATTAATTTGTCTCCAAATGGTGAGATATGCTTAAGAACAATGTAAAAAAAAAAAACACATGCATTCTATACGAGTAACTACCTCAACATTCCTATATAAAAATGAATTTCCTTAAACATAGGAATTTGTCTATAACAGAATTAGTTGTGTCAAGGTGAACTAGGTTACAATATCTTCTCTCCTCTTACAATTTCAGAGTTCCAGAGTTTCTTTACAACTCTTAATAAATACATGGAATGGTAAGATCCTATGAGTCTCCATAGAAAAATACAGATGGGATTATAAGCTGGGATGCTTTCAGCTACTCAGTTCTGGAAATTAATACTTGGCCACTAAGGTGCACTTTACAAAGTAGTCCTTTTAATTGGATTGCCTTTAGTTAAAAAGTCTGGTGATTCTGTTTGCGAACGGAATCCTAACCTTACCATCATAGTAACTATGACTATATAAACTTCAATTTATACAGTTGACAAAAATATGGTACGAGGTCCACAAAGGTTTTAGGCTAAAAGTTGGGCTCTCACCCATTTCAGACACAACGAATTTATACCTACCGTATGACTCTAAATAACAAAACATTAGATGGCATCAGAAAGGGTTACACTTTTAGGAAAACTGCTATGACGTAAGATCTCTTATGGCTTTTATTGTGTGTGTGTGTGTGCCCAAACCCATATTTCGTGCCAACTCTATCCCTGGACAGAATAGGAGGGTTGTGTCAGTAAGGCTATCTGGTGGACAACCTGTGCCAAGTTGTACCCCTTAAAAGATTCACTCACAGACTATATGATACACTGCTTTCATTAGTTGTAGATAAAATATCACTAATGATTAGCTGTATAAAGAAACAACTTTGACTTGATCAGCTGATGTATGTAGGCAGCTGGACCTGGAGGTAGCAGTGATGTCATGCTTACAGTGCTGGAGGCCATAGAACTTTTCATATCATAATCCAAGAAATAACCAAGAAGCCCAGCTCCAAAGCTTGGTTTGATGACAATTGTATACAGGCAGGCAGAAGGAAATGGCAACTTCAACTAGATGAAGAAAGATGGGTCCACAGCTAGCAAAGATAAGTTCCAATAAGCCAGGTGTGAATACATAAGTGCTTAGAAGATTGGTAGCAATAACTACAGTACAGAACCGAAAAAACAACTTTTAGACTTAATAGCAACAAACGGAAAGTACAGCCTAAATAGTATTTAAAGTAAACAATACTGTGTATCACTGCCAATAACTTGTCAGGAAATTTTCTGCAAAATCCTGGTACTAACACACAAACATCTAAGTAAAATAAAGTCAGACAAAACCACTTTACCAGACAAAATCCCTGCTGGAGACGTGAAAATGACCATTTTCCATTCTCTGACCTAGTCAACCCTTGCCTCAAGTGTGTGTTAGGTCAAAGGAGGGTAAGGCAGCACAGGTAAAAATAGTTCACAACAATTATTTTATATCAGAACAATTGACTGGATAATCTCACTGATTACTAACACAACTAAGGTAATATAATCAGTTGTGCATGACCAGCCACAAAAGAGCCCTCTAGGAAACAACATGACCTCATGCAGGCAGTTTGTATTTAGACCAGCCCACAGTATAGCCAACATTCTGAATATACTCTTTCAAAAGCAAAACCAACACCTTGACAAAGGCAAGGATACAAACAGATTTTGATAAAGTGTGACTTAATGGCTTCCAAATTAAACCCTCTTCAAAGGGGAAAAAATGAAGCTTGTCTTTTGAATCAACACAAACGTCTCTGGAAAATTCAGTTGTGTGGCACTTTCAGGGCAAATTTCGAACACATCTAAAAACATCTAACCACGTCAATGAACACTTTTGGCCCCCCAAGACTCCATACTAGGCCCACTGCTATTCTCAAGTTTCATTACCATCCCTTAGCAGGGTGCAAAAAACAATTATTCCCACGACATATGCAGATGATTCTACCCTGCTTACACTAGTCACATCTGCAAAAGACCTATAGCAGGTACTGACAAATCTGAATCCTGACCTAAAAAGGAAGAAGGACTGAGCTAAAATATAGGAGCGAATATTTTAACCAAGCAAGTACAAGGCCATTGTTGTCTACATCTTATCTGATCTTCCTTGAAATATGTCCCTAACCCCTTGGTGTCCAAGAAAACCTGTACTTCTGAATTAGCTACTTAACTTGCTCATCTAGCTAATGTGTTTCATGGAAGGTCCACACCCTGCCCAAGTCATGTGCTGGAAATATTTCAGATTTCCTGTTGCAGCAGTATATTGCCAAAAGTATTCGCTCGCTTTCCTTGAGATGCATACAGTATGAAGGCCTGGCTCGCAGTCTCTGCTCTATTTCATCCCGAAGGTGGGTTGGGCAGGCCAGTCATGTTCCTTCACACCAAACCCGCTCATCCATGTTTTTATGAACCTTGCTTTTCAGGAGTTGGGCTCGGCCCCTTACTTCTATCGAAAGGAACTCTTAATGCTTCAGCATACCAAGACATTTTAGACAATTTCATGCTCCCAACTTTGTGTTAAAAGTTTGGGGATGCGTGTGTGTGTGTGTGTGTGTGTGTGTATGTGCCCTGCAATGGATTGGCACCCTGTCCAGGATGTACCCCACCTAGTACCCAAAGCTTCCTGTGATAGGCTCCAGTCCCCCCGCGATAAAGCAGTAGAGATTATGAGTATGTGAGTGAGTAGAAATACAATAACAACAGGTAAAGTTTATTTAAATTCAGTGTTAATTATGAAATCAAGTACTGGTTTTGTAATAAATAACAGCACTGTGCGCTCTCTCTGAAAAGGGGAACTTAATTCATCTGTGAACCTTTTTCCCGCTTTATGCTCAGCAATTCTGAGCAGGCGATTTGGTCCTAATACATTTGTGAAACAATGGGTTGCTCCCAGGAGCTCAGTGAATTCCAACTGTGCAATAAGTCCAGTCATGAAATTTCCTCATAAAATTTCCTCACTACTAATTATTCCACAGTCAAGTGTTAATGGTATTTTAAAAAAAAGTGGTTTGATTGGGAACAACAGCAACTCAGCCATGAAGTTGTATGCCATGTAAAATCACAGGGCCCGGTCAACGGATGCTGTGATGCATAGCGAACACAAAGGTCGCCAACTTTCTGCAGAGTCAATAGCTACAGACCTCCAAACTTCATCTGGCCTTCAGATTAGCTCAAGAACAGAGCATAGAGAGCTTCATGGAATGGGTGTTCATGGCTGAGAAGCTGCATCCAAGCCTTACAACACCAAGTGCAATGTAAAGCATTGGATGCAGTGGTGTAAAGCACACCAGCACTAGAGCAGAGGCGAGCGGTACTCATCTGACTGCATTGTGCCAAGTGTAAAGTTTGGTGGAAGGTGGATTATGATGTGGGGTTGTTTTTCAGGAGTTGGGCTTGGCCCCTTAGTCCCAGTGCAAGAAACTCTTAATGCTTCAGCATACCAAGACATTTTGGACAAGTTAGTGGGACCAGTTTAGGGACGGTTTCTTTCTGTTCCAACATGACTGTGCATCAGTGCACAAAGCAAGGTCTATAAAGACATGGATGAGTGAGTTTGGTGTGGCCTCAACCTGACCTCAACCTGATAGAACATCTTTGGGATGAAGTAGAGCGGATACTGCAAGCCAAACATTCCCATAAACACTCCTAAACCTTGTGCAAATCCTTCCCAGATGAGTTGAAGCTAATATAGCTGCAAAGGGGGTAAGGCCAACATCGTATTAAACCCCATAGATTAGGAAGTGGATGTTACTCAAGTTCATATGCAAGTGAAGGCAGATGAGCAAATACTTTTGATAATATAGTGTTCATAAATTGGTGCTAATTTGTGTGGAGAATTAATACTGGATCTCATTTTTAGTTCCTAGGAGAATTAGGCATGAGACAGGGTTATAATTATTATTATCATTATTATTATTATTATTATTATTATTATTATTACTAATTATCACAGCATCGAATTCAAACTTGCGTCATTTCTTTTCTCATTCTTTTACAGCCACACACACACACACACACACACACACACACACACACACACACACACACATAAACCCAGGTGAACCGATGAGTAAAAAAACTGGCTGGGCAGGCTGTGTGAGCAGAGCAACAGATCTGTAGGTGAGCCCATTCTACCTGTGCGCGCCTGTAGAAAAGGAAAGGAAACACTTTTCTCGTTCATTATAACGGATTTCAGCACAGCAGAAGCTCATACAGGATTAACTTTTTCACCGAACTACTGTCCAGTCTGCTTTTGTTTATTTCTGCTGCTGTTTTTGTTGCTGCTCACATGGAGACTGGATTTACTTGACCCACAACATGATCTTTATTTCTTACACCTGCTTCTTCAGTAAATAGTCCAGACGATATCGAGGTAAGAATGCACAAATTTATCAGATTTATGTATTTATGGAATAAGTGCTGATGAGTCAAATGTGCACCTTTGGGAGATGTTACATACTACATAAGTTCTCCACAATTAGTGAAATGATTTAAAAAAATGATAGGAATAGAAAGAATTGTGAGAATTTCCTTTATTAGTATCATTTTTACACTGTCAGAAAATAACACTACCAAAGTGTATGTTTTGTTGTCTTGTCTTTCACCCAGAACAGTGATATAGTGTAACGTAATCAGAGGTACATTATTTGTGGTTTAATGTACTCATATCCATACTTCTATAACTAATGAAAGTAAAATTAATGTTCCTTTCCAGTTAAAAATGATAAGAAATGTGAAGGAATAGCACATGATTGACCTTACTCTTATAGAAGAATAATTAGTGAGTAGCTTTTACTGTTCTAAAGCCATGTTCATACTGTATACAGTAACAGTACAGCTCTTCCTGAAATACTTATCACAGCAGTTTGCTTACAATTACAATCTTTAAACTATTAATAAAGGACATGTCATGCATTTTGTATTTGTTGTAGCTGCATTCAGTCTTGTGAAATGTAACAAGAACAGTTCCGGTTATTAGTTGAAGCATATTTAAGCTAATGAGACTGAAAGAGTCAGAAATGTAATGTTACAGTTTTACATCCAAGATTTACAAAAAGTGCTGACACTGAAGGCTCCTTCTGTAATTGTTGAAATAAACATCTCATTATGAAAAACACCACTATTTTGACAATTTTTAAAATGAAATCATGTCAAATGTATAAAAAAAAAAATCAGTCAGAACTATTTCAAATTCTGTGGAAAATTATACAACAGTTTTTGATCTTAGAAATCTACAGAACTGTTTAGTGCCAGTATTTAGGAGCATGTACATATGGAACTTGATAAAGCTTTTCCTTAAATGTTAATTCTTGCAAAAACAAAAAATCAGCAGTAGGACAAACCACATTCATAAAAATCATATTACGTCCCTTTTGTTAGTTTTTAATGTTCATACTTTAAAAGATTTTTTTTTTTGTCAATGACAGGTTGAAATATTCTTATTATTATTACTGTATTATTAATGTAATAAATATAAGATTATAAACAATATAAAACAGCTAATGAAAGTTACTCATTTTTAAGGTAAAATTGTTTTTCTTTACTATTCTTTAAATACTTTTTGTTCAACATAATATATTTAAACTAGACACAATATGCACTTGAAAAACATATTAAAATTTTTTTCTGAGAACATAAATAAATTATTTTTGTATTTGTATTTGTAAATCTGAGTATCAGAAATATTATTGATGATATTTAATTGACTTTATTCTTAAAAATATGCTAACTGCAGCTAATATAAATTTGTATTTTAAAAAAAGTTTTAAAACAACAAAACATAAAACATACTTCTTACAGAGTATTCAGGTCTGTAAAAAAAAACAACCAAAATTTTTTTTTATTGATTTCCACACAGACAATATGTAAAAATATGTATGTGGTGTTAAAATACATTTGTAACACCACAAATTCACAGTTAACCAGGTAAGGTAAAATTATAAAATTATAATAAAAGACATAAATATATAAATTAAAAAAACTTTTTAGTAAGTGATATCTGTAGTACTTGTAGTATGAGATGTTGTGATTAAAATCATATTTCCAAATGTACAACATTTGTGAATGGCATATGAATATAATTAATTCATATTCCATTTTGATTTTTATAATGCATCAAAAACCTTTAAATCCCAGAATCTTATAATTGCATTCAGTTTTTCTTTTTTACAGGAGTTTTTCTTTCTTTGTCTTGTGTAAAATCATATAGTCTTTTAAACGATTTACTAATTTTGAATTATTGTATTTTTGTTCTTTTGTTTCTGAAGATATTTAACCTCTAATCCGGGTCAGCGGTCTTCTTTTTACTGATGGCTGGATTCTTCCAGCAGTTACGACTCCTTCTTTGGAAAAATTTCCTGGGCGTCATCAGGCAGCCGGTAAGTTCTCGAGCAGAATTTGTATTCTATAATTTTTCTAAAGATTTATGTTTTTGAGAATTGGCAATTATTTTATCAGACACACTGCTTTTGTACTTTCCGGGCATCAACTAATAAAAACATACTTTAATAGAAGTATAATTACTGTGTTCAAACCGCCCTAGTATGAGAGTATGAAGAACGAAAATGTACAGTATTCACAAAATCTCATTAGGTACCCAAGATAACAAATTAAGGTAGACTTAACTTAGACCTAAGACTTAAATGGCTAGCTAAAATGACAAATAAGTTTTATTAATTATATTATTTAGCAAGGTACCTTTCAAAAATTTTAATAATTACCTAGGTTAACAAGCTAACCTTAAAAATACCAGGTATATAATGTACTGTTATTTGAAATGTATGATTACTGAAATTTTTGTTTTGTGATTTTTGTTCTCAGGTCTGGTCTCTGGTTCTCCTCCTCTGGCCTGTGGTGATCTTCATCATATTAGCCATCACTCGCATACAGTTTCCTCCACTACTCAGAGACACATGTAAGTTGAGAATTCATTTTATTTCACACCCTGAGGAATTGCACCACAAATGGTGACTTCCCGATAGAGTGTGAAATCTGTACTCTTTTAAAAACATACACTCACCCAGGACGTTCTCGTTTTCTTAAATAAAAAAAATACAAGACTTGAGTGATTTGCCAAGGGTTTTAGACGTTCAAGGCTCTTTGATGGTTAAGTGGTTTCTCCAAACAGAAGTAACCTTTTCTTTTTAATTAATTTTAGTATTTGTGTTTTGACAAAAAGGTTCATCAAGAGTTGTTCGTTGGTAAAAGTTCTGGCTCTGTAGTTCTACGAAGAAAAACCCTCTGTCCTGTAAAGAAAATGACAGGTTGCCCCAGTGAAGAACCAAAGGGTGGACCCTGTTTAGATTTAGTTACAATGTTGTGTCTGGGCATTAGTGGCTCGATAGTAGGCTACTTAACTGCCATGTGGAATTTCCGAGTTTGATTCCCAACCAACACCTGAAAATACTTCAGCTGACGCCCGGGTAGAACGGAATAGGATTGTTGAATCAGGGAAGGCACAAAGCTTAAAACCTCAGCCAAGGTGTCAAGGATCTTCAACTTACTGTAAGTCCTGGAGAGCCAACACTGTGTCCAACACGGTTTGATGATTCTTCTGCTCAAACCCAAACTGATTCACATAACCTGTTAATAACTATTTTCAGTTGGTGTGTTTAGATGTTGGTTAATTACAAACTATGCTGGACCCAGTCCCTCTAGGACTGAACTTCAAGATCTCTTGTTGCCTGTGGATTGTGTCCATATGAGTCCACTGTGGCTGCCCCTTGACTGGCACAGCTGAAAGATCAACAATGGACTGATGAGTCCAGATTGTGGTGGGCATGTCAAGGTGTAGCTTATATACACTAAATGGGTGTAATGGTACTAGATGTGCACACATGGCATTTTTTAAAATATTAATTAGTAATTTAGTTATGGTTTCTTTGCTTCCTAAAGAAAAGCTTTACTGTTAGTCAAACTTTTTTTAAATCTAAAATAAAAAAGGTCTGGGACAAGTATGTATATGTATTTGTTCTAATTTAAAATGTTTGGGCACACCTTCTAAC